>JADDOH010007842.1:0-107973 GCA_016648135.1 Agrypnia vestita | reverse complement strand
AAATAATTTTTTCTTTCACATTTATTTTGATACTTTAAAAAAAATACAGATGTCTACACGGAATATGTGTCACATCGCTATCACTATTTTCAAACTAAGCTAAGCACTTGTGCTATAAAAATAGGCTATCTTGGTGGTCCTGAGACGAGGCTCGAACTGTCCAACTCTTCATCGTCTTACTGCTAGACAAACAAAGTCTCACGTATTATACGAGGTGTGACAATTTAATTCCCGGAATGGCTGCACAATCACCCCTAACAATGACAAAACATTGAAATCATGTGAATATTTTTGTTTAAATTTTTTTATATATATGAATTTACGTACGTATGTGATACACGTACGTAAATTAAGTTGAAAGTTGTTTATTGGGATTGTAATAATTGTTTTCATATGCACCCTGGAATAGAAATGGGCATTCAAAATTAAGAGTAGTCACAGTGAGAGACTATGTGGATAAAACACAGTGAGTATTCACTGTGAGAGACGATCCTCTTACCTATTCACCTTTGCTCTCTGATTTCTAGCCATTTTCAAAATTAAAAGCTGCGCTGAAGCAAAGATTTTTTAAAAATAATTAACGCAGGATGTGAGACAAGTACTCTGTGTGCATAAAGTGAATACTTTTAAAACAGTAGCCAATGATGTATTTTTATAAGTTGCATTCTGGGAACTGGGAATGAAACTACCACACCACAATGTTTATTTTTAAATATTTACTCAACAATTATTCTTGGACAGGCTGAAGGTAAAGGAAAGCATGCTCACATAATTACACACATTATACACGAATGTATTTCAAGGAGTTGTATTTTCTTCCCACTTATTTGAGGCATAATTACAACTATCACGTAACAATAATAATTATTTTTACACACCTGCCTAGTAACGACAACAGCATCATGGAAAAAATCCAAATTTGTAGTGACTACAATAAACAGCAATATAACAAAGAAATTACCATAAGAATAGTATAATGTACATAGATCTAATATTCATAAAAAGTATAAATAAAAATCAGTTTAAATTACTTGACGGATCGTATCCATGAACTTTGCATCAGGAAGCTAATATTCTACCACATATGTACTAAACTGTTGGGCCACTTACTTAAGTTGGTACATGTATAATCAATTGTACAAGAATTTAAAAATAAAGAACTTAGTATAAAATTATTTTGGGTTGCATTAGAACTATCTATATGAAATATAATATTATTTTCTACAATATTAAAAAATACTACGGAAAAATTTTGCGAGTCGCAGGCAATAGCAGTTCTCTTATAATACCATATCACACGAACATATCCATTCTACAGATGGATTGAAAAGTACCTCTTTTGCTGTCAGATAATGAATGGACTATGCTTGATTGATTATTAATAAAGATTTTTTTATAAAAAACTGGAAATATATATACATATACGCATTTATTCTCGAAGCTCCGAAAAAAGGACAATTTTAGCAAGTATTTTGCCGTTTTAAAATTTATTAATTAAAACACATTTTGTCTTTAGAAACCCTGACTTTATAATATTACAAGATGAATTTGGGTCGCAAGTATCATTCTGATACTGAACAAATCACCGTATTTTATAAGTAAATAGAATATGTCACACCATGAGTACTTTAGTGTATTAAGTCAAAAAATATAACTTTTTAGTTAATTTTGCAGTTTAATTCAGCATTTTTCAGTTTGTTTATTCCTTTAACAAAGTAACTCAAATAAAAAGTGAAATGCGTTATAACTGTGTGAGGATGAAAACCATAAATTTGAATACTTTAATATATTAAAGCATTAATCTAAACACATTATTGTAGCATTCCGAAATGTAAAAAAATATGTTAATACATTAGTGCAATAAGTCAAAAACAATGAGAAATAATTTTGCACATGAGACAACCTAAAAAATCCTTGTGAAATTTGTAACACTTCAAACGCTGATATCTCGAAACTGTACATTTTGACCTAATACACTAAAGTACTCATGGTACGATGTATTCAATTAAGTTGAACACCACTGTTATCTATGCATGACTTTGCGTGCTCAATGAAATTAGCTCAAAAGCAGATTGGGACGCACACTTGGCAATGGTTTGAAACTTGGGCCATCGCAGGAAGAGAAAAGGTTAAAAAAATTTATAGATAAAAATATATTTTTGGATATGGTACTCATCGCTCATTATGTTGTCGCCATTCATATAACATGCCTCCAATGAACGACATTTACACTAGTCACGTAATATATAAAGTATTTTAGAAATAAAGCAAATTTTTTGTTATATACACTATTTTTATATTCAATAATATACAGTTAACATAAAAGTATTGACTGAAGATCATTGATATGGAGAAAATACTTTATACAGATATTGATTGAACTGATATTTATGTTCCACTTTACCCGTAAAATCAGAATAAGCATTTTTCTAAAAATGCTATTCAAACCTACCCAGAATTGTCAAAAGCAATAAAAGACAGAAACAAACCAGATGATCTTATACACAAAATCAGTTCCAAATTCCAATACTCATTTCAGGAAAGAATTTCTATATTTCGTAGTAAAAATAATACATTTTGTAAATAGTAATGCCGTTAGAAAAATCAATCCTATGTTTAAATAAACATGGAAATATAAGTATTGCTAAATACATATTTATAAAACTCCCATAACTCACGGCAGCAAAAATAGTGGTTTTTCATATACATTATCAGACAAACAATCATAAAAAAATTGTTTATCAGATTATTATCAGTGCAATTGAGCGACATTAATGTCAAAATTTCAATAAAAAAACTATACCTTCTGCATAGTTTTCTGGGCTATTATTCCTTTTCCTATCATATCTGATGACAGATCCCGCACTCAAATCCGAAATGTCGCCTAGAAAGATCGGAGATGCATGGCAGGATAGCGCAGAAAACTCTCAAAGAAGGTGAACATGAAAATCAATATGACTGGAAACAAACTTAGAAAAAAAAATCTATAACTTGTCTTGGCTGGCACAATATAAATATTAAAATGAATGTGCTTAGTTGTATTTTATAAAGTATTTGAGGATATAAAAATATTTTCTTATTCAACACTTATAAAGTGTTCTTTTAGCATAAAAAAAGAGTCAAAGTCGACAGAGAAGGTATTTATCTCTACTTAATGTATAAGCAATTACTAAAAAAACTAATAATATATACATATTCAGATATTACTATACAATTTTTGTAGCATACTCTGCTTTTCTATTATGTATTTGAAATATTAAAATAAAAAGTTTGATGTCAAATGTATACCACATACCATGCATCCCTGTAATTTTTCCCCTATGATAACTGTAAAATTAAAATGTATTATTTACATAAGAAAAAGTCAGAATAAATGTAATCAATATTATTAAACGTTGGAACGAAAGAAGCTATTTATTATTTACATCATTACTTGTCTCAGGAAAATTTTCTTAAGGAGTTGTTATAGAGACAAGTTTTGAGCTGGGCTTTAAAGCATATGGTAAATACAATTTAACGATGGATTCTACTATACAAATACAGTTTGAATGTTGAATACTGAATTACAATTATGAGATTCTTTCATTGAAATATACACACACATATAAATGAAAAATGCACATTGGTTGCAAAAACAACGAAGGATATCAAGAAATTCCTAACACTATCAATCTATTAACAACATTATGGAACGTTAAGATATTTCTAGACAGGAAGATACAGCCTAAAAGCCATAATTGTCATAAGAATCATTTCACAATCTCGGTCTTTGTTTGATCAGAGTTTTGTCTATGTTTCAGTCATTTCCCAGTGAGAAGAAAGAGCAGGACAACTATTTACATATGCACGGCGAGACCCTGGAAGGCTTCCTCACTGCCACCCCGATATCTCACGATGTTTTTACTTTGCTAATGACATCTTCCGAATGGAAGAGGAATGCAAACTCCACTTTCTTTCGCGCAAAGTTGAAGAACTCATCTGAAAAGAGAAAAAAACAGACACATAAATAAAGTTTTATTTCATTTGTGTATTAAAATCAATTGCTAAAAAAAAAGTAAATGATAATTTTCACATGTCACCTTTGAATACATGTTAACTTATGTTGCCTGGGACTTACACCAAACCACAGGAGTAGAGAAAGATGATAGAATATCACTCATACTTAACACGACCATTCCCCCTTTTGCGACCATAAGCAATCTTACTCATTGGATTTTAAGAAGATTCTTAGGGCCGGTCTTATAAACGAAAGACCAAATTTCCGTTAGTCAATCGACAATTTACTAACGGATGGCTGATCGTTTATAAATGTTACCGACGCTCGTCTTATAAAACTTTTTTTACCGTCCGTAAGTATCGCAATATCGCACTGCTCTTGTCTATGATTTTAGAGCTGTCAAAGGCGAATTATATCTCTTTTCTATCTAAAATTTCTCGCTCGCATCAGATTTTTGGGATACTTCCCACAACACTACATTGGTAATAGCCTTTAGAACCCCAACTAAGTCTGAGCAGCTAATAATATTGATCCTAGAGCATAGAATCTCGAGGCAACAAGCAATTTTGTAGTTGGTGATAATGTCAGATTCCTACGGATGCGCCTTTTTACATTGTTCCCAATATCTTCTAGAAGCCCATACAAGCTCTTGAGCAGACCTTTTTGACAAGCGAAAGCGGTAGATAAAATCTGCATCATCTAAAATATTAAAATAATCCACTCGTATATTGAACACTCTTTGTCGTCGAGTTTGTTCTTTATCCGACGAACTTGAATACAGTAATAGCTCGACATCGTTATGTGAAAACATTTTTCCTTGAAAATGTAGCAACAGTCAGCATGGTATATATGTACATATTAAACAAACAGCATTAAACGCAAATTGACAGCAGACCTAACCTTAAAAAATAATACGTCAATCTGTCATACTTCTGTCAATTTCAACTAACGGACGGTAAACTGGTGGTTCGACTGTCGGTATCGGCCGTGGGTATAATTTTACTAAAATTTGATTAACGGATTGTTATAAGACGAAAAAAGTGACGTTTGTATCAAATTTCAGTTTGTTTGGTCTGAAATTTAACTAACGGACGTTTATAAGACCGGCCCTTATTCAAAATTTTTGTAAATACAGTAGAACCTCATTATTTTGAAATTCAAGGAACCCAAAAAAAGCATTTTGAATTATGCAAAACCTGTTAATTTGAAGTACAAAAAAAAACACGATGCATTTTCAAAATTTGTAAAACTTTATGCCATTAATTTTGAGAAAAATATACGTATTTTTGGATACATTTCAAGAAATCATTTTGTAAATGCAGTATTTATAATTTTAATGCAAAGATCGCGATATTTCTATTGTTAAAGTACATATTGACATATTCGTTATTCTCAATTGCGAAGAAAAAATTTCATTTCATGTTCGGTTTGCGGTAACGTTTAATAATAGTAAATGTTTTTCTAATTTATGGAAGGCCTTTTCAATCTTCACTCGATTTAAATCGACCTATGAAATTAACATTTTGGGACTTGTGCATTTGACAATTTTTGACTTATAGTGAATTTTGAGTAATTGGGGTTCAAATTAATGGGGTTTTATTGCATAGTTATGCCATGGTTACTGATTGCTAATGAATTATTTTACCTTCCAAAGGTGCTCTGTATATCTGACACTATTATCTACAAAAAAGATTTATCAGTCAACTTACACAGGTGGTGCTTTCTTCATATAAGAAATGGCTCGTAAATAATCCCACATAAAGTGATAATAACATAATAAAAATATTTTTTTATTTCAAACCTTGAGGATAGCAATACTTCTGAAATTGTTTATTTAAAAAATCACAAAAATAATAGTAGAATAAAAAAGAGTAAAGAAAAGAATCACACTCATTTACATACATCTACTATATTAACCTTTTGAACGCTATTCCAAGCCCTGAGTTTCCAGTACCCACACGCGGCACGTTTTTCTGAATACTCAAATATTCATTAAATCATCGAAATAGTCCACTTACGCGCAATTTATCACCGAAGATAAAGATAAGAGGTTATGTTGTTATATTTGAAACCTAATAACACAATAATAAAAACTCAAAGGATGTTTATAAATGAATAAACAAAAACTCCATACAAAAAACATACCTCGCCTACGTTTGTCGTCGCGCGCCATTCCCGCCCGATGTGTGTTTAGACCACTGCGTTGATAAGCACAAGTGGACAGAAGAATCACTTGTGAACGTAAACAAATGGATGGTTTATGGGAAAGACACTCACACCACACATTTAACTAACTCAATGATACTATTGTTTTTACACGCTAATAAATTTCAGTATCTGGAGTCATATTTTTTTGGAGCTGTGATATATTTTAAAACACGGTTGTAAACACAAAGATACGTCGCATTCCTTACATAAGTATCTCGTGAGCTGCATTCTTTTATTTTGTAATCGGCATATTCGACATCGTCTTCGGGGATTTTTTAATTTGTCAGTTGGAGGAATTAATTCTGCCATATGCTTTGTAACAAACTTAGGTAATATCCGAAACGGATTGCTGTGGACTGATGATGACGTTGCAGGTTGTGATGTTTGACAAATCTCGGGTTTATATTTCTCAACAAGTTGAATGATGACTGCCAGTTGAAAATCAGCTAAGGGTTTTTTTATTCCGGTTACTTGGGTATATACGGAATGTGAATTTAATAAAAATAGATCTATTATATGGAATGCGACTTTCTTGTACCATTTAGTAGTCTTTCTCATGCAGGATAAACTACTAACCATCATCCGTTTTGTCAACAGCTCCCATTGATTTATTGTAGTCTATAATAGCGGATGGTTTTTGAATAGGTTGTTTGGTCTTATAATGAATTTTTCCGGTCTCTTTAAAGGATTCATCATGCAAAGTAGTAAGCATGTGAACATCCCTCTTATCACGCCATTTTAATGCTAAGAGAAGAGGTTCTTCGACTCAAATTCACCTTTTTTTAATTTTTTGAATTTTGGCATTCCCTTACGGTTTATTTTTACTATTCCACAAGCATTGGTTTTTTCTGCGTGTAAAAATTCGAATAACTTTGGGCTAGTATACCAATTGTCACAATACAAATTGTGACCTTTGCCAAAATAGTCTTTTAAAAGTGTGGTCACAACGGCGCCGGTTATTCCCAAGTTATGATCATCAGTATAGTCAGTCCCTTTTCCACAATATATAATAAAATCTAAAATATATCCAGTTTTTACATCACATAACACAAACATTTTGATTCCGAATCGATGTCGTTTTGAGGGAATAAATTGCTTAAAAATTAGCCTACCTTTAAATACAATTATACTTTCGTCTATACATAAATTTTCGTAAGGTATCACTGAGTTTTTGAATGTTTTTCGGGTGTATTCCAAAAGTAAGCGAATTTTATAGAGAGGATCTGTAGAAGGTGAATTCGAGTCACAGAAATGTAAATATTCCAATAATAACTGATATCGGTCTCTAGGCATGATCAGTCCGAATACTGGTGAACTCAGAAAAAGATTCGTACTCCAATACCCTTCAATAGTCACATGTACATTTCTGGTCATCAGCATTGTTATTGCAAAAAATAAATACATTTCCGGAACATTCGTGTCTTTCCATTTGTGACTTCGAGACTTTGGGCCAAACTCTTTTGTATTTTGAAGAAAACGGTAGTACTTACTTATTGGTTTCTTTTACTATTTCTTCCATTATCGAGAAACTCAAAAAGAATTCGAAAAAATCTCTCTCTGTAGAATCTTCATTTAATTGTGCAGAACAAACACCCGGTTGAAAATCGTCAAATTCATGTACTATCGGAATGTGAGGTCCAGATACCCAGGAACGCAATATTTTTTCACTTGTAGATCCGTCGGCCTGATATTCAACGTCAGACATTTCCGACGGATCGTAGTCTTCTTCAGACATTTCAAAATCGAAATCCAACATAATTTCTATCTCATCATCATTTAAAAAGTGGGCCATATTGATTAAATTGTAGGATTAAAATTCAAAAATAATATTTAGCTTATTAATAATTATTGTATTATTAATTATATTATTATTAAATTTTGATTAAAAATATATAACACGCACTTCTAAACAATTTGAAAGAAAAACGGTCATATAAGAATAAAATTTAAAAAAATTAATCGTCAAAATACAAAAACTATAGTCACAAACTAACACTTGTAACACACATTAACATGTAAGGCGCAACTCGAGGGATAAATAAAAAAAGTATCAAAATTTCAAAAGTTTTTCGTAATTCGACAGCCGCGACGAACAAATATGGGATCGGCGCTTGTCCAACTGATTTTGTAGCTAGACGCATGCGTATTCGTCCCGTCGAACGATTTTCGTGTGCGCGCCATCCCGCGGCCAGTTTTTGAAACACTACAGATTTACAGGTTCGGCATATGTGACAGATAATCGATGTTTATTACGAAATATGATTTTATTTTTAAGAAATGTCTGTAGATGCCAGCACCATGAAAGTATTGGGATTCATCCAGTATATGTTAAAATATTGTATGAGTTAGGCGCTCTACTTGATCGGCGATCAAAGTCGGCGTATCAACAGTTGATACGGCCGCGCACAAAAACGTATTCATAGCCGTATCAACTGTTGATACGGACGCGTTCAAAGGGTTAAACTATCCAAAGTGAATATTCAACAGATTTCAAAGATACATTCTGTTGACAGCGATTTTGACAACAAATTTATTTTGAGTTAAAAGTTATTACACATAGCAACATTTGATTAGGTCGTTACATGCTCAACATCAGATGCGACCAGCCCAGCACATAAATTAACCAATCCATTGTTCTTTTGCACTAGTAGAGGACCCCCACTTCAGTTCTGCATTAAAATGTTGTTTTATTAATGGTTTCCCTTTTACACATCATCTTAAAAGATAGAATAGATTGTGCCTTGTGTAGGTTAACATGTCAAAATACACAAAACTGCAATACGTCAATATATAATACATGGATTAGGACCAACCCGAAGAAATCCAGCCGCGAGCATCCATGTCTACCTGCTGGAAGGCAGCCGAGCCTTCTTCATGAGCCAGTGCAGCGCACCGGGACAATGCGATTATCACCGCATCGTGGCTGAGTCTACCAACTCCGGAATCATCATATATCTGAAATTTTGTGACAAATTGTTACTGTGACAAAATGATTTGAATTCTTCATATAAAGCTTCCTTTGTCGTTTCATCGAACTGTAGACAATCTGTAAAATGTGACAGAACTTAAATAAAGAATATAAGATGTTTTAAGATTATAAGATTATATAAAAATTGTTTACTATTATTGTTCACAAAGCAGGTTCTTCATTTTATAATAAGAATTCAAAATTCAGAAAAAGAAACAAAGTTGTTAAAACTTGCCTTAAATGCATATCTTAGTATTTCTGATGTCTGCGCTCCTGGTAACGAGAGAAAGGCAGCACTCATCAGATATTCTCGCCAATCAATCTCAGTTGTATTCTTCTGCAAATAAGACAATAATACACATAAAATTACCTAATCTGCCGAATTCTGAAAATAACAAGATCGTTATAGTGGTGACTATTACCCCAGTACTCAAAAATAGACATAGACGTAGTTCGCCTTATTTGGTGATTACTATCCCAACACAAAAATAAACAGGATGTATTTATTTATGCCAGTGTAATTACTTTGCTAATTAACATTTATGAGTTTTGCATTTTTAGATGAGACAGAACTTTGAAGCGTAAATTGTATTCTGTGTTTTTATGTCTACATATATGATGGTGCAACATCAATATTCAATATCCAACATTTGTGCAGTAACGGCATATGAACCATTTTAAATTAAAATAGATATTTTGTTTTATATATATATATATATATATATATATACATATATGTATCGTGTTGTCGGACTTAAAAAAAAAACTGTATACTTGATGTCAAAACGATACTTATATCATGACGCTATCCAGTCATTGCAATTTGGAGTTTTGTCTAAAATATAGGTAAGTCTTTGATGAATAAAATCAAATATGTATTAATATTATTTTAAAAGTTGGTAAAAATCTGATTGTTTCACATACTAAGTACACATTTCACAGATATTCATACTTCACAATTAGCTTCCTGTCTTTCGATATTCAAAGGTCATTAAAAAATTGGTAGTAAAATTCCTATTAGTGTATTTTTGATCACTTGTGTATTTGGTTGACATTTTATTTATGCTTAGTGGGAATTAAAACTTTTTTTTACACGTTTTTTTAATATTTGAGCAAATATTTACGTATTTAATACTTTAGCAATATTACTGTGACATTTTAACATGTTACAAAGTGTAAAGAATCAACGTAAAAATTTATGCAATACATAAAAGTCATATTTCATTCAGATGAATTATAACTGATCACCAACAAATTTAACTCACCTTTGTGAAGACTGAGAACAGTGCATGGCTGGTGGAGTCCGATTCGCAGATCTCTAGCCTCTCGCAGAATTGTTTGAAGTTAACTCGGGCAGCATTTCCCAGAGTACCAGCAATCTTTCCTCCTCTGTCTATCAACAAGCACTCCTTGCGGGATACATCCAAACTAAAAAATTGTTCACAACAATTCTTAAATTATTAAATTGAGATATATGTACATATTTTATTAACCCTGAATCAAAATAGACTATCATAAGTTTATAAGTTTTAATACAGGTCAAATGTAGAAAATACTTGAGAGACATTGAAATGTTATTATATCGAATAAGGAAAATAAATGTGAAATTTTTTCCAAATACTCAGTACAACCCCCCACAGATTTAAAATATTGTCAACAGGCACTAAAAATATGCACTTAACAGCGGCTTAGAACGTGTACAGATGAAAATATTTTATTTTTAGAACAAAGCAAAATAGTGACAACTTTTAAATGATTTTTTTTTTAAAGAATTTCATTATTGTGAATTCAGAACCGAATTCTTCTTTGCTGCATTCCTGATAAAAAATTTCATCGTGATTTTAAAAAGATTTAAAATTAATTTCCGGGGTATCGGCACAGCAATACAGATAACCCTAAATCTTTTTCACTCCACTGATAGCATCCGAAAAAGAAACTTTCAAGTCTGGCAGCACAACAGCACATGTGAGGTGTAAAAGCAAAGACAGCAATATCAAAAAAAAATTAATGTAGTCATCGAGGATTGCTTATTTATAATGTACTGAATTCGAGATTTTATAGGTAATAAAGCCTATAAATTTATGGGAAACATGATTTTTAAAGGGATAGATACATAAAATCTAGAATTCAGAACATTTGAAATTAAGTAATCCTCGGTGACAGCAATAAAAATATTTTTTATCTTTTGGTTATTATTCTTCACTCTCCATATTTAAAATTTCGTTCAATGTCAGTCAGTAAAAAACTTATTTAAGTTTGGCTCTATTTATTAATATAAAGCATCATGTTATCAACAATTTTGACCAAAATGTTTCGCAATAAGTACTAAATTATTTACTTTGTTAAAATTAAATTTTCTTTTGTTTATTTCATATGTTATACTGTTTGTTCAACTAAACATTACCTTACTTCTGTATTTGTTTTAAAGAGATTATTTGACCTGTAATACAATCATGTCATCATTCAATCTTTATAAGGTCGAGTCATGAATTACTTTCAGTGCAGATAGCTAGAATCTATTGTTTGTAGGTAGCCACTATGAGTGAGTGGGATAAATGATTTTCTCTTTCATTAAATAGATAAGGGATCTGATAGGTAGTAACTAATTTGTGTGGTGCACGTTAGATCAACATTAGAGTGTTGATCCTAACCCTAAAAGGGAGAGTCAAAATGTGCAGATTGTGATATTTTGGAAATTCAAACAGAACAAAAAATATACAGTATATATGGTAACTGACTAATAACTGATCGGGTAGCTAATTTGTTTGTTGAATTTCATTCTGGATACATGAAAGACGAACTGAGGGCCTCGTCGGAACTCGTCTTTCCGACATTGATGATGAATTTTAAAAGGTAAATTGGAGCAAAATCAAGCCAATCAACAAGAAAGATGGCAGAATGGTTTAACACGTTACATACATCAATATAACATTGATATTTTATGAAAGCAATACAAATGTCTGGTAAACCAAAGAAATTTGTAATCGCTCTCTCGACCTAGACTCGACAGAATACAAATAAACTGCTGAAAATTTTGATCACCCTTTTAAAGTTGAAAAAATTAAGAAAAGAAGTGAACTCACCCAAGAACGTGTCTGTGTTTTTGTGCCTCCACAAGAGAAGTAGCATGAGGGATATTTAACTGCTTGGCCCTGCATAAGAGCCGGCAGTCATCGTAAGTATAATCCGATACAGGAATTCCAAGAGCTCTAGAAGTTGTAACAGCAATCAAAATTAACAATGATTATGGGAAGCGCTCTAATAAACAGTCCAATCAGTTATTCAATAGTTATTCAAACAGTAATTGTTAATTTATTTTGGTTATATGTACATGCAGCAGGAGCGTGCAGTGAGAACATTATAACATGACATTTTCGTAAGCAAAGATATATCTCCTAATATTCCTATCACAATTTTTGATATTTTAATATGTCATAATATTCTGACAAATAAATATTTTATTTTGATGTTTTTACAAAATGCATGTTTCCGTATAAGTCATGCTTCAATGTACGCACTGCACGGACATATTTGTTTCTTTATTAGTTCTGAGAGACGATGCATAACATTTACTGATAATATACAAATTTATATTAATAATATAGTTTAAGCGACTGTGCCTGGGACCAGGGATTTATTTGTTAATGTTTTTTAATACTAAGGCTCGCCATTGTACCATTAATTTTTTGCTGAATGACCTTTGAACAGTTCCTTGCTTAAAATAACAATAATTTGTCATTTTGAATATAAAATTTTGAAATTAAAATATTTAAAAAATATATATATATACAGGGTGTATGTAACAAAGCTAGTCCACAATATTTTAAGCGGATTTCTCACTAAATGATGAGTTGAAAGTATTCAAGCAACAATGATCTAATATCAATTAATAGTTAGGAGATTTTTAATGTTTCAGGCTAAACAGACTAACACGAAAGTAACCAATCTTGAATATTAAAAAAACATTATCTTTAACATATGTCAAATAAAATTATTAAAACCTTCCAGAGTTTTAATAATTTTATTTGAATGGTATTAAAGCGAATAAATTTTTAATACTTGATATAACTTACTTAAATAGTAGTCTAAATTACAAACTAAAGATCAGAAACATTAAAAAAAAATGCGGTGTTTGAAGTCACATGTCTCTATAACTATTGATATGGTCATTGTTGCTTGAATATTCGACTCAAATTTAAGCAGGAATTATATGTGTGAAGTATTATGGACTGGATCTTTTACACCCAGTATATAAAAGAAGCCAGCCACTTCCACTATCTGCAGTAAAAGTGTCAAAAGCCATAGAGCTGATGCACTTGTAGCAGTAGACTAGGCGGTCTAGCTGCATGTAGAGTACTCAGAGTATCGTAGAATCTAAGGAATCTGCAAAATCCACTGCCCATTGCAACAAATACCTCACATGTTGTTTCCTGCTAGTAACAAATAACAGAATTGTCAATTTAAAAATCCTACAAATGTATTGAAATGAAAAGTATAAAACAATCAACTCACTTGGCCATAACGTTACGGACATTGCTAGCGTAAAGTTTGGGATCTTTCTTCTCCGCTTCACTTGGCCGGTAAACGGGAAGAAACTCTATCTCACACGCAGTGTGGACTCTGGTTAGTGTCAGCCATAACAGCTTCAGCCTAAAAGTATGTTCAGATGTTATTAGCATACTTATTAATTTACAATAAAAACAATACTCAGTTTCCGAGGAGAAGTTGTCATACATCAAAATCCCTCGTGAATCGTGGTCTTGCCAACTGCAATTTTAAAAGAATGCATGATGATTCATTAAGATTTTTCTAATGTGTAAAAATAAAATAGAATTAGAACATAAGCACAGTACCTATATTGGCTCCACTCAAAAACTGTTTTATTATGAAATTTCAGAAAATGTATATTCTTGTACAGAAACACTACCGTACTTTCAATTATTAATAATTTTCAGGCGTACACATTAAAAATTCAAATGAGTATCATATCGTATTCAAAATTTCTTTTTTTTGTTTTACTATTTTAGATCATCCAACTTATAACTACTGTATTTTCAGACAATGTTATGCACACAAAATATAAAGTAAATCAAATGGTTTAAGACACTAAAATAAAAATCGAATTTTTACAGATTCAACAGTAGGTATATGTAGTGACCGTCCATATACAACATGTCACGTAATTAACGCAAACCCTGAAAGTACTGGTTTGCGTTAATTACGTGACATGTTGTATACGGAAGGTCACTGCATATAACCTACTGTTGAATCTGTAACTTTGGGGACCTTGACCTAGGTTTCATATTGTTCTCGATTGATAGCTGTTCTCGGGATGACCATGATTTTATGTGTTTACTCTTTATTTTAATTTTTTTTTAAATAAAAAATTACCTAAGTTAAAAAAAATTAAAAATGAATGGAATCGATTTATTATCCGATTATAAACAAAGTACTTTCAGGGTTTGCGTTTACGTGATATGTTGTACACATTAAAAAAATACAGAACTTTCATTTACCAACGGCGACATCTATATATTGTTTCAAGAGAATGACAAAATTTTTAACAATAGATGGCGATGGCGTAGTTGAATCAAATATGTAAAATAAGTTGTATAAATAACATAAATATATAACTTTCAAAAAATTTGATAGATGTATGATCGTTCATGGGGGTTATCGTGAACGTTATATTGTGTAAAGTGATGACTTAAGCCAGCCAAGAGAGGTCGCAAGCCCAATAAATTTCCTATATATATAGCTTCGTCTCTGTGAGACATCTTAATTAATGTAGACCCCCTCTGACAAAATCCAGTAATTGTGTTCTCAGAACATACAAATAAAAATATTAAGAATATCTTTATTGCACTTTATCAACCAAAGTAACTACGTACATTTTTATAACTCTGAAGTTTTGCGACGGGTTTCGCATCTACTAATGCACGTGCCGAGTTTCACTTTCAAAGGCAATCCATTAAGTAAGATTAAAGTGAAAGTTAGCGATTGTCTTGGCACCTTTATTGATATGACCGTCACGTTATCTATGAACAGTTGGCAACAATTCAAGAACACATGACACGTATGTGAGGAAAATAATAAAGATGCCTTTCATTTTGTGTGTCAAGAGTCACAAGTACATGAATCAAAGATATACATAGACACTTATGTAAATTCAGTCAGAGATTATATCATGCATCAATTAGTAATCTATAATAGTAAATACAGAAATTGATTTGGAATAATGTCAATTACACGGGGTACACTGTTACAATGCACATATCTCCGTCTCTGTCTTTCACTTTTATGATGTTGGTATACACACTACAGGACAATATACAAAAGTGATGAAATTTAATTAAATACTCGAAATCTTTAAAATCGGATTGCTTACGCGCTAGGACCCTCCCACGTCCAGGTGACGGTGTCCAAATGGTTGGGATACCGAATGGTGACCGGCTGCACAGGCACACCCGGATAGAAACCTCCGGGCTTGAAGGTTATGAGACAAGACCGATTGGTGCATGTGCCTTCAGGAAAAATCAAGATCTAGAATTGTGAAAATGACAAAATTATATAAACACTATCCATAAATGAATGGTAAAAAGATGTATTTACTTCACAATATGTTTGTAATTTTTTCAAATTGTGTTGCGATATTGTTGTACCTATATTTATTTATTACACACATGATTTAAAAAAAAAAAAACACAAAAGTAAAAAAAATTAAAAACATATAACATCGATGACTATTTTTAAAATCAAACCCTTTGCCTTTTGTGCTGAAGACAGAATTTATATTTATTTTCAGTGTTTATTTAGTTCCACATTATATTATATGGTCTAATACACAATCAAACATAATAATTTCATTGTCTGTCCGTCTGTCTATCCCCGTAACTTCATTCGAATTCACGGCTAAAACAACTAAATTAAATTTAAAAAAAAAAAACTAAAAATATTCAGAGATGAGGCTTGAACCCGGGCCAGAAAACCTGAAGGCGGCAACGTTAGCGACATTGCTGGGAAATGTAAAAATAATGTTCAAATATTTTGATAACAGCCGTTATTACTATTTCACGAGTGTCGGCTATGAATAGGAAACGGCATGTAAAAGTAATGTAATTTTAGACGGGTTACAGCTAGTTTTATAAACATACGGTAGTATTTAAATATTAGTCGCTTAAAGATTTTTATAAAAACTTTTGCAATGTAATTCAAATTCCTTTACGTGTACTATATGCCGATTATCTTTGGTAAACTGTCAAAGATTTTGAGTATTTGTACATTAAACAGTTATGTGAAATACTTTTGTTATTTTCGTTTGTCTTTGCATTTCAATATTACACGCATTGCTGTATTTTGTACAGTTTGTAGTTTCTTTAGCATTCCTATGTTGCTTATAAATAATAGGCTGAAACAATAATCAATGTGTGGGAGATGACAGAATATATTAATATACTTGTAGTTTTGGTTATAAAGTTTGTAATTGTTTAAAGTGAAGACACTTTCTTTGCAATTTTTTTTTGCTATGTTATCCAAATCACTCAAACGACGAATATAATCTATACCTATTAAACTCATGTTTGTCTGTCTGTTATCCACTCATACAAATTTACAACCATTGACCGAACTCAACCAAATTTTGCTTACTTATTCTTTGGGACCCAGTGGGTATAGACGTACCAGTATAAATTGGCGTGCGAGGGAGGGCATCTCTGTCGCGTAACAGAAGTTGCCAGGGTGTAAATTTATTACACAATACATAATGTACAGAATATCCGGTAACCGGGGTCCAAGCCTTTAATAAAAATTTGATCGGCCAACACTAAAGAAACGAACCAGAAATCACCAGTAATGGCGGCCGCTCTATCTGTCAACCTGTCAAACAGTATATCAGTCCATTTTTTGCTTTTTCAGCTTCGCAAAACTTTAATACTTAATTGGCAATTGTTCTTGCATCATTCCAGACTGTTTTGGATATATCTGACCCAACTTTTGCATACTTAATTGTTTAGGACCAGGCAGAAAACAAAGGTCACATTTCCGTCTCGACCTTTACCCCACCTTTCTTCATGATTTATTTTTTATACAAATTTGTACTGTTTGAAATTTTGCATATTTATTCCTTAGGACAACAATATAGGCAACATTTCCTCTCCCCCTTCCCACGATATAGTTTATATAAAAATCTTAAGCATTTTACATATCTGACTCAAATTATGTATACTTATTCTATAGGACCCTGCGAAATACAATGGCCGTATTTCCCCAAAATCTTATTAAAAAAATATATTGTAAGGGCAGTTTTGGGTACAGTTAATGTTTCAGGTTTCAGGACCTTCAAAACATTCACTGGATTAAATGTCCAGAGAGAATTTAATATATGTTGTGCAGAATATTCAAGGCTATTCACAACATGGACCCTCAATATATTACCGACTTCTGCATTCCAGTCGCCTCAAATAATAGACAGCTAAAAAACAGTTTAGTTGAAGCAAATCTCGTCCACAAGCCAACCCCAGCCACCGCCAAAGTGGCTGGACCAAAGTTGTAGAGTAAATTACCAAACAAACTGAAACAAACAGACAGCTTACCACAGTTCGGAAAACAACTATACACTTATTTAGATAATCAAACAAAAAATTATAGAATCAAACCGTTACAATAGTAGGTACTTAATGTCTCCACGGTTTTCGCCAAGTATGCACTTGGCGAAAACCGTCAATTCCATTTTTTTGCACGTCATCCAGTGTATAAGTACATAAGTAGTACTAAATAAGTTCTTTAGCAAGAAAGTTGTTTTGTAAAACAATGTTTAAGCGGCTTTGAAATGAGTTCTCACGCAAAAGGCCTTATATTAAATCATCCAAATATCCCAATAATGATACTTTCGTGGTCTGTCTGTCTGTCTGTATCTTCCTGTAATGTCCGTATCTTCTTTTATTAAAACTTTTTTTTTCTTCTTTTCTTTTCTACCTATTCTGTAGAAACCGGCATGAAAAAATACCATTATTTTTGACGGGTTAGAGATAGTAAATAAATAAACTCATTAATTTTTACGGTGATTATTGGATAAGGTGCGTTGCTAACTTCCACTGTAATAAAAATATGTATATTCTTGAATATATATAATATCTGTTGTATAAAAGTATGTCCAAATAAAATGAATTATTCAATTAATTCTGGCATCCATCTAGCGGTGGCATTGCAAAGTAATTTCAACTACTGTATCAAAAAAAGTGGATTGCTCTATGGACAAAAATAAAAATTAATCAATTAATAAAAATAAGAACTACATATAAGGTCGATATATTCACGGAAACATAAAGGGTTGCTATAGCTTAGTGGTCAGAGCACCGGCCCCGGAAAGGAGGTGACCTGGGTTCGAATCCCAGTAGTAACCTAATATTTTTTCGTGAATTAGATTTTTCTGTATATCTTTCTAATTGATTAATTAATTTGATTTTTAAAAAATATGTGTCTCACCTGTGGCCAATCGGGAGATGTTGCCCTTTCGATGATTTCTTTGATGGTATTCTGACGGGAATTGGGATCATCCCGCCACACGTAAACAGGCTGCGTGTAATTTATCAATTCTGGAATCAGCAAATTCCTTATTAAACTTTATGTTGAGAATTCGGTCACTTTCAGAAATCAAGGAATCAAAAAAATCTTCACATTCCTATTTAACTGCCTTTTGAATCTTTTGAAATCCATTTCTAATAGATAAATTATTAATGGATTTATGTTCCAGAAGCAGTCAAAATAAAGGGATGTATTTGAAATCCATTTCTAATAGATAAATTATTAATGGATTTATGTTCCAGAAGCAGTCAAAATAAAGGGATGTATTTCCATAATTATTAAAAAAAAAAACAGTTGACGAAATAACTCCTGAAAAATGATCTCTTTTTGATTACAAAAATAATTAAATAAATGATTAAATCAAATAATATGCATGGATAATAATAAAAATAATAATAAATAATTGTGTTAATGCTCGTATTCAAATGGGATAAAATATGAATTATTAGCGAAATGAATTATTAATTTTCGTGTCATAACCGTAAAAACGTAGGACGCTTCACGGGGCGCGCTTGCAAATTGCGCGACATGTGATGAAAACAAATTAACAATCATCCGACTGTATAGCAGACGAATATTCCACGAAATCTTCTTAATAAAGTCGTAGTCACGCACAGATTATTTGTGTCGGTGTTTACAGTCGCAATAAATCAGAGAAATTAAAAAAAAACATACGTGTGATAATTTTCCGCAGCACAGCGCGTGCATATTTATTAATTTATAACAGTTAGCAAGTTTTCACCGCTAACGACTCTGAATTTTTATGAAACGACACTTCATCTGAAAATATTACTAAAAAGTGACGTTAAACTCGCATGCAAGTAGACATCTTTTCATTTGAGAAAGACAATTGGATTAGTATGTGTACGCCGTGTGTAGGTACTTTGTTTCGTTGTGTTGGTGTTTACGGGTATAATGTATATACACCAACACAACGAAACAATGTGCCTCGTACGCACGGCTTCGCATACTAATTCGATTGTCTTTCTTATATGAAAAGATGTCTAATAAAGATTATCTTATTGGTTTTGTGGTTAGGACTCTCGCCTCGTGTTCCAAAGGTCGCGGGTTCGAACCTTACTCCAGACCAGCAAGCTTAGTTTAGTTTAGCTTAGTTTAAAAATAGTAAGAATATTGATGTGACACGTATTCCGTGTTCGCATCTCTATTTTTAATTAAAAAATTTAAAAAATAAAGACGTACATATAGGGTGTAACAGAGCTAGTCCACGATACTTTACAGGTAGATTCCTACTTACATTATAAGTCGAAAATGTTTAAATCATATCAATAATTATGGAGATATGCGACTTCAAAGTTTACTTTTTTTTTTTCAATATTACTGACTATTTTTTTTTTGTTAAATGTTGGACTGTCATTAATGCAACTTATCATAAATCAAAAATTCATTCGTTTTAATTGGAGTAAAATACAATGATTACAAAATGTACTTTGAATTTCTGTTTTAATCATTTTATTTTACTTATATTTATATTATATTGTATATAAAGTCCAATATTTTACATAAGTCAGAAATATTTAAAAAAAAAGGTAATCTTTGAAGTCCGTTATCCCCATTACTATTGATATCAGGACGTTGATGTTGGAACACTTACGACACATAATGTAGGCAGGAATATACCTTTAAAGTATTGAAGACCAGCTTCGTTACGCTCTGTATATGTGTATATTTGTATTCGTTTTGGGTCTGTCTTGGATGTTCACAAAGCGACTGAATTATTAAGAAATAAAGTTAAAGGTTATCTATGCAATGGTGTCCCGACATTTGCGCGCAGGACGACTGCACGCCGACAATAGCGCGCAGAACAACTGCGCGCCGAATGTAACGCGCAATACAAAAGTAGAGGACATTAATTCTTACGTATTTAATTTTACGAGTGTTTCACAAAGCTGATAAGTAAATAATAACTAAATGTAAAATTATATAAAAAAATTACAATTTCGTGTCATTAATATTCGAATATAATTATTCAAATACAATAATTTCCATTCTCTAGTCGAAAGTCAACGTTTTTTTAATCAAGTTTTTTTAAATGTGTTCCATTGTTGAAGATAAACTTTTTCATGGATTGTTTTAGGTTAAAAAAGGTTATTTTTGAACTTTTTTTAATTTTGTAGTTTTGTTCTGTGCTGTTTTGTCGGCGTGTGATTTTGGAGGCGCGCAGTTGTCGGAGTGCCCTGGGAAAGAGACCTCAAAATGTAATCAAACGAGGCCGAGCGTGGAGAGACACAACACACAAGGAAACACGTCGCGGTCCACCACCCGAGTAATGCGCCCTGCACCTACTTCCTACGTAGTTGTCCATGCTCTCCCGGCGGACGATGACGGAGGACATCCTGGTGGCGTAGACTATGCAGCTGTCCAGGAAGGTGGAGTGCGGCGCCACCACGAGGATCGGCGCATCGTGCCTGCTGGCCTGCTTGCCCCTGATCGTGATGGCCATCCCGCCGGCCAGGTAGGACCACTTGCCTATGGTGCACAGGACCGGACGCATCGCTCTAGGTATAGACGGGCAGCTCAGATCAACAGTTTCTTGAGTGTTTAGTTTTGTCCGATCACCAGTACCGATTGAGTTATGTGCAGCTTGTCCCGTGTTATGTATTTTCTTCTCCTGCAGTAGCATTTCCCCACCACCATCCTAGTTCTCTGGGATATTCTGCCGTGTATATTTGATCTTTCTGGCCGATATTTCGGATCCCGTTACAAGGTCCAGCATCAAGGCTGATGCCGTACCGAAAGAAAATGTGTCCTAGTAAGGTTTAGTTCTGGCTCGTAATACCGTATCGAAATTAGGGTGTGTACGTGTTAATGAATCGTATGGTAATACCGTGTCGAAGACAGGTGTAGTCAAGAGTTTTAATGGCCTTATGTCAGCGTTCTATTTACTGCCGGATAATTATCTGTGTAGAGCTGTCGATTCGATTGATTCTGCAGTGCCGGGTACCACGAGGTAATTAATTTTGGACCATAATCCCTGTTAGTATTCACCGGCTGTATATATATTTCGGGTACAGTATTGCAATCTTATATTTAAACATCAACCCTACTCGTAACATCATGATGATGGACCCTGCAATGGAATCCAAAACGTCGGCCAGGGAGGTCAGATATACACGGCAGAATATCCCTTAAAACCTGAGAACATTTTTATCACCTTCATCGGTTGTCAAATGTACAAAGTCCTTCATGCTGTGCGAAATCAATTAGTATTGTCTCTTTGACCGACAAATACGTGTGCAGTAGCAAAATAAAACAACATTGAAAATATATACAAAATAAAATATATACAACATCTTACAACATGTTTACTACAAACTACAACGATCTTATAATTTAATTAAGGTTTACATGAATTAGACATAAAAAAAACATAATAAATGCTGTAGAACAATGCTTATTGTTAGTTACGGTTCTGTGCAGAAGACCATTAGTTGTAAATTTTACCTACTGAGGTTATGTGTAAGTCAGTAGTCTCATGGTAAAGGCCCCTGACGAAGAAATTAGATGCCTACGGCCTGGACCGGAATATAAAGAAGAACAACCACCAATTACATACAAAAAAAAGGAACGAAAGAAAAAAAATACTCTAAATATTGGGTTCCACGACAAAATCAACATTTGGTTCAACGATAAAATGTACACGTCAAAAGGCCCATGAGATAACAGATCTACGCAACATTGATCCAACGAATTTCAAAATGTTGTTTTTTTTTTTTAATAAAAGAGCTTTAAATAAATTAATGAATTGATGATATTGGCGACGAAATCATTGAATATACTCTTTCGCAAAAAGATTGCATGTAACCTTTTTTTTCGATATTCTCTTTCGAAAGGTTATATATGCATTATTTTCATCTGTTGATTTGATCGGGTACGGTTTCTAAGATTTTGTGAAAGAGTACATTAAATAACTTCGTCACCATTATCAATTTATTAATTTATTTAAAGCTCTTTCATAAAAAAAAACATTTTGAAAATTATTGGATCTAATCGTGTGGGCCTTTTATCGTGGACATTTTGTCGTTGGACCAAATGTGTGGATCTTTTGTCGTGTCACGGAAATATTGTCCATGAATAAATACTAACTAAATTAATATTAACTAAATATTTCGGTACTGTAAGGATTCGAGCCTGAAATCCTGAGCCAAACGTGTTATCCGTTGAGCCTCGGCAAGTTTATCATATGCAACTCTTATAATATAATGGTGTTCGTTATACGTACAGGAAAAAGTATCGTGATCCGTGTGTCAGTGACCTTTGCCGTTTGAATTTACTCTCACATGCCCAAAAAAGATCACTTTTCAAATGAAGATAAAAAAAAGATTTTGACAAAATAAATATATATGGAATAAAATCTTCTAGAAACTTATATAATACCGTATTACGTAGTGATAGGCTGATATGATATAACCGATACAAATTTACGTTTTACATTCTAATTTCTCCACGTACCGCTTCGCGTGCGATTCTCGAATACTATACGAATAATTCTCACCTCTGACACACATTTCGTACACTCCTAGTATAATAACTCATGCGTGAGAGGCAGAATGTACTCGTAAGTCAGCGGTATTTATGTTAATATCGTAGAGAAATAGAAAATATAGTGTAACCCGAAAGAGACGTACCTAGGGTTTAGAGGTCGTACATCACAACAAAGATAAACATAAATCTTAAATAAGTTAAAATGACCAACTTTCTCTTAGTATTAAAATAAAATACCGCAAAGAAAACGGAGTTCCATAGATTTGAGATATATATAATATAAACGAAAATTTATGTATCTATGTATTATTGTATAATTGGGTGGGGAGGTTGTGTTAAATCAATCACGGATCCATCCGGATGATGATTTGTTTAGAATTTTTGACGTTCTTGATCTGAGGCAATTATACCTTAAAATTGTATGTACTTACAAAATTTCACAGGGACAAAATTGCATATACATATAATAATAGAACTGAACACGTGTTTGTGACACGTGGCAAGCAAGAATAATTAATTTTGTTGAGCCTAACATGAAAACCTCTCATGGACAAAAAGATACATTAATTTCATTGCCCCTAGTGTCTTAAATAAGTTAACTGACGAAATTAAGGCAACGTAAAACTCAGCCGTCTATCTATATAAATAAAAAACGTAAATGTTCGTTTGTACAAAATCGATAATCTCTGAAAGTTCTTCACCGATTGCTTTGAAATTTTGGCACAACGTTGCACTCGATTACGAGGATGTTTTTGTATACCTAATTTGTTTTCACATACCTACTATTTATTCATATAAATAAAAATGTAAATTTTCGATTGTCTAATATCATAAATCTCCTAAAGTTCTTTATGACACAACGTTGCATTCGAATTCGCACAAATTATTTGAAAAAAAAACGGTGCAGGTACATACCCTTTCAATATTGATAAATATTTAGATATACCATTTTTCAAATTCAAATTTTTTGATAACATTCCCTTGTCTTTGCTTAAATAAAACGTTTGAACCGGTGAGAAAGTGCAATCAATCGCATCGCGATAGATTATCTATAAAGCTATAGGTTACCTATAAAACTCAATGTCTGTCTGACTGTCTGTTCTCTATACAAATCTACGCGGTATGTCCGATTCGGCTCAAATTTTGGAAAATACACTTTAGGACATTTCCCCCCTCCCATTCTATCCCTTCCCCTCCCCTGATATATTTTCAATGCAAATCCGTACCGTTCGACCGATCGGATTCAAAATTTTGAAACTTATTCTTAAGGACCAGTCAGGTAACATAGGCGACATTTCCCTATTTTCCTCCTCCACTTTTACACTTTTCCTTCCCCCTGATATATTTACAGTGCAAATCTGTACCGTTTGACCAATCGGACTCAAAAAATGGAAACTTATTCTTTAGGACCCGGCGGGAAACATACGCGAAATTTCCCCCACCACTTTTACCCCTTCCCCTCTCCCTGATATATTAACAATGCAAATCTGTACCATTCGACGGATTGGACTCAAAATTTGTTAGGCAGCCATGAGATTCGGCGTCTTCCTTCGCTTTGTTTACAACTTCCCATAGATGATGATGGTTTCGTTTTCAACATCCCATAGATGGTTTAGACTATATTTTGGTCCTCATAATAAGTCGGAGATACTCAAACTTTCTTGTCTTGTCTTTTTCCATACGCCGGAGGACTTCAACATTCGTCACTCTTTCCACCCGGGAAACTTTCCATAATATGCGTCTATAGAACCACAGTTCAAAGGTCTCAACTCAAAAGCGGATTCGAACGTTATTTGTACAGAAGGTGTCAAAAGAGATCATTTTTGTCTACTTGACATTCCATTGAGGTGTGTGACGTGTGAGGGCAAGTAAAAAATAAAATAATAAATGTAACATAAAAGCAAACGCAATATCTTGTAGACCAGAAAATTTTCTTTCGAATGAAGTATAACTTTTACTTTTGGTGCGCATTTTAAAATTGAAAAAAAACTGACACTACTTATGTTAACACTAATATATAGGTATGAAATGATTACTAAAAGCAAGTTACAGTTCGTTAATTTTTACGATTCAGGTCGATGACACAGAGATAAGGTAGGTAAATAAGAAACTGTCACAAATACCTCGTTAGCTATTCTTAAATTAACGGAACATGTTGCACTACTTTCTTGAAGATGCCTACGGTGATTTGATGATAAATAGTTGACAACTATTTCATCATTTTTTATGAATGAATATACCTGCATAAAAAATGATCTCAACTGTTAATATTTAACTTTCATATTTTAATATAAATTGATTATCGCACGCTGAGCTTGCGTAAAAGCCGTTATAAATAATATGAAACGTCGCGACGCTCGTTAGGTAGCAAAAAATGTGTATTTTGTTGCCAAAGGCACATCATTAAAATATTAACGCCTATTAAGTTAAATAAAAAACGTTCTCTCCTGGAAAAGACGCATAATTTGCGGGATGGAAATTAAAAAAAATGTGAAATATTGTCCGTTGTTGCGAAAGTTGCTTTGAGGATCACTGTCGGACAAATTGCACGGAATGATAATTCTTGTCAAGGCTGAATGCAAGCTCTATTGATCGGTCTGCGTCGTATTTGACATTGGCAACGGGACGTCGCATTTTCAGTGGTTCTCAACTACGTGAGCATACAATTATCTTAATGCAAAAATCCCTTGATAGGGTACGGAGTGTAAAACGCAGATTGAAGAGGCATACAAATAAATTTATCATGTTAAATTCTGATGTATTTAATGCAAATTGTATATCCACTGCATTAATATTGAAACATGCGTTAGTAAGCTGGATAAGAGGTAATAAATTTTTAAAATTATTATGTATTTACGCATCATACTTAGTAATATAATACCAGTTTTATATTGTCATTTTATTCAATTTGTAAACTATCTTGAAATTAAATTGCACCAGATAAATATGCATTGTATATAAACTGAGTACTTAATTTATTTTGCTTAAATTTTTAACACTACAACAGATCATGAGGCCAAATAGATGTGGCAAAACATATCACTAAACCTAGGCTTGAGAAAATCACCCAATTTTGTTATCTCGGGAGCATTGGTATGAGAAGCCTGTCATGTCCACTGGATTACGAAGACCGCCGAAGAGAAATGTTTTTTAATGTTTTTATTTGTAGAGTGGCTATAATTTTCATCCAGTTTTTTGACAACCGAATCAAATAAACTTTTCTTGTTCAAACCGGAGAAGAATATACAATCCTTATTTACATAGCGCCCAAGAAACGATCCGGTAGCAATCGTTCGATGATGTATGAAATAATCTTATCTGAAGAAAGTCACAGGTTTATTACAATTTTATGAGGTTCAGAAAAAAAAATTGAAAAATAATAATAAAGTAAAAATTTATCTCGCAGAATACAAATATTGCAATGCACTGCGCGCCGACCAGGTTGGCTTGTAGCATTTAGAAACGGTAAACTAATTACTCCTCTTAAACGAGGCTCCACCGCTTTGGAGAAAACCTCACAGACCACAAAGAAAAAGCATGACTGTAGGCCGAGATGGCTTTGATGGATGACGGTGCAGAAATGCTTTTGCAAGGGTAATTTCTCGAGGTCGCTTCTTCGCTGGACACCTGGGCAATAGGCATGATGACAGTATTAAAGAATTAAAGAAGATACTATGCTATTACTTTGTGGTTATTCATTATGAATATAATTAAACGAAATAACTTTGTATATCACCATTTATTTTTTGGTAAAACCAACCGGTTTCGGAAACAACGTTCCTTCGTCAGGGTATACTAATTAAACTTTACAAAATTATGAATAATCATACCTCAGTGTCAAGTGTCCAAATAGTGGTAAATAGTGGGGGGGGGGGTGCGAAAGAAACCCTAACACCTGTTTGACGAGGGAACGTTGTTTCCGAAACTGGTTGGTTTTACAAAAAAATAAGTGATTTTAGAAGAAAATATTTTGAAAGGATTCTAAAAAATGATCCAGTTTTAATATACACATTGAGATTAATAAGATTTTCAATAAAATAAAAGTATAAAATTGTGCAATCCGCCATTTTAAATGAAACATCGGTCAGAGCGAATGACGTCACGCCTCACTACCCATCACCGTGTCTTTGAACCTTTGCCATAGACACAATGCAATGTTTACTGAGGCTTGACATCACGTAGACGAAATGACTGCTGCGGGCGTTTTTGCGCGAAATTAAAAATATGGAGATGAAAATGCAATTATTTGCGTAAAAACTTAGTTTATTACCGAAATAATGTTATTTTTTGTAATAGCAAACGTGTACCTATAATATAGAATGTTATTTCAAAATCTGTCATCATGCCTATTTAACATCCGATGCAACTTGTTCATATTAACCATACTTTGTGTTCATCTTCCCTGAAGACTAAGCAATTATTAAAAATGCTAAGATATTATTGATGGATTTGGCGTTTACATTGTAGCGATTATTCATGACGATCATTAAATTGGGTCAAAAACAAACCGTGGATGAGTTTAATAATAATTTTATATTTTACTAATACTTAAGTTTCGAAAGAAACAGAATATCTCATCGACAGGTGAACTATTAAACTGACACTTTCAAATATAGATTTTTGCGTTGATGAGGTGAAAATAATAATAATATATTGATTAGGTAATGAGAAAATGAACTGGTGTAAAGGTGGTTGGAACGGGAATATTGAAAGAAGAGGAGAAGAGTTAATGAAAGTAATCTTGTTAAGCAAATTAATACCCGAGTCAAATTTCTTTTAATTTCTACACATTCAAAATTATTCATTTTATTACCTTTACGCGCGACGACGGGACGACGAAGAAGGTTGTGAATGAAAATAATGATAATTATCCATGATGTGGTTCGGGTATTCAAAAAAGTTATTAAAAGTTAGATAACTACGATGCTCTTTTAAACCAATGTTGAGATTTCTACAAGTTTGACAGAGTTATTTAATATTACAATCTATACATTGTATTTTGTAAACTCCGTTTTTTTCTAGATTATCTATTTATGGCTTTTAATTAGAAGTAACGGGCCTAAGGCCGGCGCCACACTACGCGTTTCTTCCGTCGGGTATTTGACGTCTCGGAACGCCGCTACACTTCTTTCCATACAATATGCGCTTATCAAACACACTCAGTGGATCATCCGTCGATCCGCTGGCGGAATGCTCGCTTCGGCGTCTGTTCGGTTCTCCGCCCGCGGAACTTACGTCAACGTCAAATCGGTGATGTCACGTCTCATGTTTTTAAATGCAATGCGCCACATTCGACGGTTTTCCACACGCGTGTTTTTTGCAGATTTAAGTTGTTATTAGTGTAATAATTGGGAGGAAGAAATTTAGTTATTTTAGTAGATGTTGGGCTGTATATAGGAGTTTCCTCCAGAAAATGTAAAATTATTATTAAATTCGCTATATATAAATAAGTAGTTTATGTTTTTCACCCAATTTCATGCTCATAATGTGATGCGCCTGTCTGAGAATAGACATTCCAAGTAAAATAGACATGAAATCAATTAATTATTGAAGATATCTATGTCATTCGCCACAGCATAAACATTAATATGTAAATTGTGAATATAAATTAGTTATGTAAATAAATAGTCACAAATATGAAAGTGAAAGGCATCAATAAAAATAAAACCGTATATAAAAATACAGCAAAAGCACTGATAACATTGTGATGATGACAAGCACTGTTAACATCCCATAACGGTTGATCATCGGTCAATAAATAACTGTTAACAACCATAATAACACATCGTTTTACGATAAAATTCACAAATCTCTGGAATATACAGCATGGGCGGTACTCGAATAAATATTTTTGTAGAACGAAAATGTTCAGTTTAAAAATTTTCTCTTCTACAATTATTGTACCTGTCCTATTTCTTCACATATTTAATAATTATAAATCATGGATGTAAGATAAAATCTACCTACTTACATATATATCAATGGCACAAAAA
The DNA here is from genome assembly GCA_016648135.1 of Agrypnia vestita. Taxonomy (NCBI): domain Eukaryota; kingdom Metazoa; phylum Arthropoda; class Insecta; order Trichoptera; family Phryganeidae; genus Agrypnia; species Agrypnia vestita. The sequence goes on along the minus strand of JADDOH010007842.1, from coordinate 78,719 downwards.
AAGGTTGTATAATAAAGAATTTGTCGCAATGACTAACACAATTTTGCGTAGAATACAAATATAAAAAGGGGCCTGGATTGACCCCGCCACCATAAAATAGCCAAAAATAAATTAACTGTGAATCAATTTACAATGAAACACCATAATAATTACACCAAATCGAACTTTTAATCAAATGAGCTATCCCATTGGAATAAGATAACAAACGAAAAAGATGTTCCTAGGAGTATGAACTAAAAGAGAATAATGAAGATGCAACTACCAATACCAGAGAGTATAATAATAGTACTTAAACAATAACAAAGTATTCACATATAATTAAGATGAATTATAGAAGTCTTATAGAGACGAAGCTATTTATATGAAAAACGTATATGGAAGTCTTTTTGTACGACGGTCCAGGGCTTACAACCTGTATGAGCTAGCTGAAGTGGTCATTCTACGCAATGTTGCATTGTTAAAATATTATCAATATTAACATACAGGTTACAAATACAAATTTACTGTGCAGAAATGTGCAAGAGAACACCAAATGAACTGCAACATAAACTAATATTTATTTATTTAATATTCACGGAAGACCAACATATTCACACAACAAAGAAGCATAGAAAACATTAATATAATATAGATGGCCAATTATAGGTCTCCAGTTTTAGAAACATGTTAATATGTAATGACAAATATGTTACGAAATAAACTTAGGCATGTTAAGAATAATATTGCAAGAATAAAAATTTAAACAAAAGTAAAACAGACTTAATTATTAGCAGGAAAACTTAGGCATGTTAAGAATAATACAACAAGAAATAATAAAAAAATTTAAACAAGAGAAAAAGAGACTTAAGTAGTAAGCAGAGAAATTTAGGCATGTTAAGAATAATACAACAAGAAAGAAAAAAATGTAAACAAAAGAAAAAGAAACTTAATTATTATCAGAAAAATTTAAACATGTTAAGAATAATACAACAAGAAAGAATAAAAAATTTAACCAAAAGAAGAAGAGACCTGATTAGTATATAGAAAAACTTAAGCAAAAAAAAAAGTTATTGTAAACATATGGAAACACGTACTGAAATTACGACATACTAAATTAATGAGTGAATGGTGCTGGTGGACGGTGGTGAAAAATAATAATTAGAAAGAAATGATAATATACGACACTATAAACATGAAATAAATCAAGAAGACCAATAAAATACAAAAATCAGAAAGCAGAGATGGAATTATACCACACTAAAAAACTCATTAGTTAATAATTGATTAATAAAAACAGATCACAAACAAAAAAATAAATAAAAAAAAAAATACGATAAATTATAAATAAATTTACAAAGCACATAATGAATTCAACAAATACACAGCTAAAGCCGAAAGATGTAATGCTACTACAGCAAACAAAAGGGATGAAATAAAAAAAAAACTGAGGCACAAAACTCATTAGACCGATCGACTAATACAGTAGAAACCAAGGTAGTCATTACTATAATAAATGCAACAGGCAAAACCAAGCAGTGAAGGCAGTACTTCCAAACAGGGGCAGCCGGGCCGTCTCCGCCTTGGCCACCACGCTGGGGCCCCCCGCGTAGCCCAGGACCACGGCGTCGAAGAAGCTGGAGTGCGGCGCCACGCACAGCACGGGCGCCTCCGAGAACTGCGCGCGAGGGGCTCCGGACACGCGCACCCCGTAGAAGCCCCCCGCCGCGTAGATGGCGCGCACCATGGCGGTCACCGGGCCGCTCAGGGACCTGGCTCGAGGCACATGAGGAAACAGCCATTGAGGATCACCACACTTCTAAAAGCCACAGGTTTAAAGCACGACCCTATTCTGAATACAGTAATCCCCCGACTTACGCGAACTCGGAGTTACGCGATTCTTAATTTCTTTAGTGTTTATATTGCTGTGAAACAGATTGGACGCATTTCACGCGAATGGTATGATCGACGAAAATCAAGATTGTTTTGTTACACGTCTAAACCCTTAAAAAATACTTAGTCCAATCTAAGTAAATATTATTCTCCTGCACCTCGTAAAAAAAAGTATATATTGCGAATGTAAACTTAACTGTATCAAAGATTTTGAGAACATTTGCAGGCTTGACAAAAGATCTCAGCTCGTTTGAAAGGGGCTTAATTTTTTTAGAAAACATAGACTCTAAAGAAGAACACATTATAGCAACAAAGCAAAAAAACATTGTGTCGTCTGACAAGTTTGTAAGATTTTATGTAGACACCGAAATGACTCATTTATCTTTCTAATATTTCGTATTAATATGTGTGTATGTTCCCGTTAGTATGTATAAAGAACAGCAATTTTGTTGAATATTTTTCTTCTAAACTAGTGTTTTTGACAGACCTTGGTCCCAATTAAACAAAATTTATATGTACATATTTAAATGAAAAGATGTACCCCGATTTACGCGAATTCGACTCAAGCGATTTTCGTCGGTCCCACCTATCGCATAACTTCGGGGTATTACTATATTATATGAGAGTCGTCATTCGAATTTCATATGTTCGGTAAATGTTAGCCTAATTAATATCCAGTAATAAGAATACAAAGATTCTCTTCAAGTCCCAAGAGCACGAACCACTTGTGGACAAATAAATTTTAGACACCTAGACCCCAAACTGTAAAAACATGTTGGAAAGTGTATCGAAATTTGGGTATCCGAAAAATTTAAGAACAATGATTGAAATTTGGATTAGAGGGATGGATCGATCATTTATTGGGACACTCATTCAAACAGAGACAACATAAATTTCGTTTACCAGGTAACATAAATATTATATTATGGTAATGGTTATCAAGATTTCTAGTAAACTGTTTTTCTGTAGACGACGAATTATCAGTTTTTTCAACCAATTTGTCTATCGTGTTCTTGTAATTAACTTCGATTATAAACTTTGCCTATTTCAATATATAGTTTTCTAGCGAGTTAGGTTTAGCAAAATTAAACCTAAAATAATTATAAATTATGTACAGCACTGAATAAATAAAAAAAATCCTCAGAATGTGCGCAATTCTACCTCACACATACGCCTTCATTTAAATTTGTAATAATCATTTTCGGAACTGCCATAAACAAAATGACGATCTTACAGTACAGTAATACCCCGAAGTTATGTTATAGGCGGGACCAGCAAGGATAACGTAAATCGAAAAATCACGTAAGTCATCAGGTTCTATCTACTAAGAAAACATCAAAATATATTAAAGTGATTAAGTAATAAGAGTAGATTGTTGGTCTAGAGGTTAAGACTCTCGCCTAGGGATCAGATTGTGTTTGGTTCGTGGTCCGAGCTCCATTCCAGGAGACCAGCAAGATAGTCCTTTTTTCATAGCACAAGAAAATTATTTTTATTTGAAAATATTCAGTGAGAATATTGACGTACTAAATGTAGGTATTCCGTGTCCGCATCTATATTTTCTATTTTATTAAATAATCAAATTTGTTTTCATTATACAATCATCTCATAAAACAAATAAACAAACACCAGGCAAGTCAAACAATAACAAAATCGAGAGTTATGTTTGTAAGCTGGGGGAAAGTAATTCAGGGTATTACTGTAATTTAAATACACACCTAATAATAATAGTATAATGGACTCACTGTATGTAGGTACAACATACCTATCAGGCTTTGAAAACTGTTTTTATAAATTTTGTTTTTCGTTAATTTTAAGTGATGTTTTTTCAAAGAAGAAAAATTAATGATCATTTTTGAAATAGTTTTTTAATTATTGCATTTTAATTTCTTTTTTGCAGTGCTGTAAACGCTTATAGTGGAACTGTACATTATTAAAGTAAACTCTAATAGTTAAACTCTTAGGTTAAACTAATGCGAATGCACTCAGAACAGGCCAAGAGCTCAGTGAAGATCATACCGTTTAAAAAAGTAATTTCTATGTATCAACAAACAAGTAAATACCGTATTAGCTCGAATACAACACTGTATTTTTTTGCATTTATTAGCTGCAAAATAATTGACGCTACCTCCAGATCTAGGTGATGGGATGTTTTATAAACAAGCCTTCTTGTTTTACGTTTTTGTATCCTGCCTCTCACTTTTGACAAAGACGTATGTGATTTTGTTGTGGTAGACATTTGTCTATTTGGTGTATGTGGTCGACTTTTTAGATTTTATGTTTTATGCAACTGTTATTTACTTTATTTTGTTAAAATGAATGTAAAATATGTTATCTACCAATTGAAAAATAATTGCTCACGCGATTGAATTTACTTTCATTATTTTCTTTTGTGAAAAAATATGTATCTGTGTTAAAATCGAATATCTTTATTTAAATTTTCGGTGTCGCATTATATGGCAGTAGGAACTAAATTCTATGTCTGGACACTGTATCAAAAAATTATAAGAGACGAAAGAAAACCATTTCTATTCGAATTTATTAATATTAAGATGTTAATAGTCATTAATGCAATCATTATGTTACGGTCATTTGTCACATAGATTTGTCATTGAGTATATTTGCCAAATACGTGGCAGGCTGTTCAGCGATGCAAGATACCATAACTGTCGATGTCGATATATAGTGTACGATTTGGTAGAAGCGTATTGTTGATTCTTAGGTGCTGCTGCTGGTATCAAGATGCACTCTTCACTCTTAACTCACACTTAAATGAGCAGCAAAGCAGAAAGCGATATTATTATATAGCCTTTACTTTATTTATTTAATACAGCGATTGTAAACAAATTGCTTGTATGTAAACATTTGTGATGTTAACATTTAATATTATTATAAATTGAATTCAAATTAATATCAGCAAAATGAGTTCATTTTGCAACAAACAAAGCAGTGTATGCCATAATATGCCGTACTTACAAAGTCAACATGAAAAGCTGTATGATAAATATTACACATTTCGTTGATTGCGCGCTTGGACTGACCGGCTCAGAGAGGGTATGGATCTCCCATTCACATGAAGGGTATGAAATGTATGAGAAGGGTATGAGAATGAGAGAAAAATCAAGACATTCTGCAGCAAAAAGACCTTAAAATGAAAGTGCGTCCGAAATGACTCTACAGACTAACCTAACCTAAGCCAACCAAGTTTCTCTAGGGTATACTTGGCTAAAATATTTTAGGGGCTAGAAGTAGGTATTTGATTACGCATTTTGATAGATTGTTAATAAAGATAATCCTGAAATTATGCAGAGCATTGGTTTCTATGTACCTTAGACAGCGTTAGCACAGATTGTTTCACATTCCATTAAATAAGACTAACCTGCCGATGGTTATGCCTTTTGAAGAGCTACCACTGTGCTAAGCAATATTACTTTGAACATTTATCTGTTCCATATCTCTGAGAAAGTTTTCCGAAACAGGATTCTCCTACATCTCTAATAAGAATTTTTATACATATATATTAATTAAATAACTCGTACGAATTAAATGTATGTTTGTCATGTATGTTATTTATTAAAAAAATTGAATTGAATTAATCTCTCAAAACTTTAACTACCCAAATAAAAATTAATATTATCAAAAGTTGCCCAGAAAACGAAATGGAATAAAGATTTAAAAATAAACACGAAGATTTAATAAAACTTGATATCCAGATCTATAAAACTTGATGCCTAGTTTTAGAAAGTCATCGGCATAAAATATCTCATTTGCAAAATAAATGTAGTGTATAGTTAACGATCTCGATGCAGTTATATTCATTATAACACGACAGATTCAGAAATACATTAGATATTCATTTAAGAAGGAATGAAAAACAAACCTCTCTCTTGTGTAAGCATTACTGAATTAATTTTTTTTACTTTACGGTATTTTATATTATACGTAAGTTTATATTATTCGTTTATAATATAAGTGGGGTATAAAAGCAAAGACAACAATATCCAAAAAAAATAATTGAATACAGTCACGAGGGTTACTAATTTATAAGGTACTGAATTCGAGGTTTAATAGCAACCTTTTAAATTTATAGGAAACATGCTTTTGGAAGGGATAGATACATACATAAAATCTAGAATTCAGTACACTTTAAATTAGTACCTAATCCTCGGTGACTGCATTCATAATATTTTTATATATTTTTTTTATATTGCCGCCTTTGCATGTAATACATGTTAATACCCCACATATCGGGTATTAAATGTTAAGGTTAACAACTAGAAAATTACAAATTTTAATTTATGATTGATAAATGTGTAGTTTTCGTGTACATTTTTACTCCCTTTATGGCGTCTGCTTGCTTGACGAAAAAACTTTGGATCGATTTTTAACCCTTTTAAATTTTTGGATTTTTCAAATTTTTAATGTTTTTTTCATACAAGTTGTATGGAGATTTCGACGCATATGGTAGACACGAAACCCGAAAATGAGAAAGGGAGTATTGTAAAAACTTGGTTTTATGGGTTACTTTTTTATTATTAAGTACCTACAAGAGATGCAAACTTTATTATAATACTGTAAACAGATTTAACCGACAATTTTTTTTCTTTTCGTATGTGAAATGAATAATATACCCCATTAATTTTAAAATTAAGATTTGATAATTTTGAAATTGAAATTCTTAATGATTTTAAGACACTTATGAATAATATCAAAACACTCCTCCTATCTTAGATTTATTTCCGTTAAGGGGTTAAATTTCCACGGCATTTACATTTACAATTAGGCTTTATTTATAGCTTGAAGTTCTATGAATAATTTGATTCATCATTCATTCAAAAATTCCAAAAATTAACAACATGAAGCTTAGCGTGGTAGGTGAATTTTTAGACGAATTACTTTACAATAGGGTCTCAGCTGTCAGTGATTCATCTCCTAATTAATCCAGAAACCCTTGTAAACCGACAAAAAATTTAATGTAAATCATGGAACGAATTGCCCTTGGTAACAACTGTGTTGTCATGGGAAAATGATGGCCTGATATTATTACCATTCGACACCACAAGCACTCCGGACATCAAAGAGCAGGTTTCATGTAAATCATGGAATGCATTGCCCTTGGAAACAATTGTGTTGCCATGGGAAAACTTATGGCCTGACTTTATTACCATTCGACACCACAAGCACTCCGGACATCAAAGAGCAGGTTTCATGTAAATCATGGAATGCATTGCCCTTGGAAACAATTGTGTTGTCATGGGAAAACTTATGGCCTGATATTATTACCATTCAACACCACTAGCACTCCGGACATCAAAGAGCAGGTGGCCAGCGAAACGCAGAAAATTTGCATCAATGGTATACCAGGCTTGATGAAGAAAAAAATGTATTTCGACAGATGTCGGATTATGAAATTATACAAAAAGACTGTCCCTCCAATGAAAGAACAAGACTATGATGATGATGTGATCGCAACTTCTTTACGGATTCCATCAGAAAATGCCATCAAGAGTTTCGAATTGTATATGTAGTGGGATAAAGAGAGTGGTGCAAACTATTAAGAATTTTTCCTCCTCAGGAGAAGCAATTTACAAGGGGTATAGCAATCTATAGTGTATTCCAATAAGCTACCTTTACGGGAGCAGAAGGTGGCACTCCTATAAAAAGAGTGAGCACCAGCTCTCTCACTCTCTTAATTTAGCTGGCATGCAGACAGCACAGGGCCTCGATTGGAGTCTTGGAGTCGGTCTACACATATTAATATGTATGGGATAATATATTGGAAAACTACACAAGAAAATATTGTCCGAAAATATATAACCCGTGCGCGCGTGCGCCTTGTTCATTTGATGATCGATGATTGACATACAGACATCCCATTAATTTCATATCCTCTCGAAACTATAGTAGGGATAAAACTCTTATGTAATATGCAATGCAAGTTTAAATTAAAAAACGTATTTTTATAATACGAATAAGTTTTTTATTAAAACTCTCGAGACATTTCCGGACATAATAATGCAGAAGAAATCTAGAAGCATTATCTAAAACGTGTTTTGACGGACGTTACTTAAATCAATTAAACGCAATTATTCTCAAAGTTAATGCTAAAAGAAAGTGAAAATCTTTATTTATACACACATGGAATTTTTTACGCCACAGCCACAAAGAGAATGATTGACGTAAAAAATAATCGAACGATTCTTCTCGTTTAGTTTTTTGTTTCAGAAATCTAATGGCGATAATATGAATTTCAATAGGATCGTACGATATTAATAATACAATAATGCGATAACGCGATGATGTATCGTAAAATACGAAATATTAAAAAAGAAACACACTTTTGAAGACAATTGTGACGAGAGTTTTACGTAGTGATGTGAATGTTGCGATCATTGGGGTCTGAGAAAAAATGTCTCACGCTTTTAATTTCATTCAAATACGTGGATACTGTAATCGCTCTTAGTACTGTGGCTGCCAAAAGTATTTTGTTTTATAGTATTATTTTCAACTTTTCATCGTTCAACACATTCAACACAAACATCACATAAATCTTTTAATCAATTCGAATTGCGTTGCAGACATGTTTCTTTTGCGAATGCTGTTAACCTCAAAACTCAAAAGTCACTTTTATAATAACACAAACTGATGTCATCGGCATAATAACGAGTCAGTGTTTTAAATATACTTTTTGAATATTTAAACTGATTTTGTAAAATTAATGAAAAACTATTAGTATTGTCATTGTGAATTGTGAAGTGGGTCAAATGTTGATTACAAGATTTGCGGCTGACAGACAAGTGAAGTTAAATAAAAGCGTGTAAAAAAGGAGATCTATCGAGTCAGGAATACGTAGACGTAAATACATACTGTGAAATTCTTCGGAGTGACGTCACGATCATCGTATGTTCGCCGCGCGTGTACCGAAGCGTGCACGTGCCAAATATTGTTGCGGAATCTCGGTGGCCTGAATAATGCATTTTTTGGCGAATATGACGGTGGCCAGTGGCGCGCGACGCGAGGGGGGCAATTGCTCTCGTTTTTTGGACAATAACGAGTACCTGACTCAAAAACGCAATAAAATGATATTAATGGTACTGTTTCAGACACAATGCGAGACACAAATGCGTACTTAAATATAATTTATTGTCGGAGAAAGGGTAGACTGAAACTGCAAGAATAAATATGTATAGAATGCAAATAACTCTCTAAATGTATAGTCGATTAAAATAATTTTTTACGTTCGACAAATTAAATGCACGCGTGGCTTGTTAAAAATGAATGATAAATTGTATAAATTACGAACACAAGTTTCTACTTATTAATTTAAAATAAAAAAATATCGAACCTTTGGTCAGCAAAAACACATTTATTCATACAAACTTCACATTAGTCAAAGTAGGCGGCTCCCAGCGGTCCCGCCATTGTTGGAAACACTTCAAGAATGCATATTTTGGAATGTTGTTCATCTGGGCCGCTGCGTTCCGCATAAGGTCTATCTGATCTTGATTCAAATCGGGACCTTATCAGGGGCATTATTAATTTGGGGAATAGCTAAAAATCACACGGAGCCATGTTGGGAGAGTAGGGATCCTAACAAAATAGGGAAATACTGTGTTTGGCCAATAACGCCTGAATCAGACGCGAAGAATGCGAATTCCAAACGGAGTTGCTTCTGCTCCGTCGTTAGCCGCATCGGTACGAATTTTGAGGGCACTTTTTTCAAGCCTAAATTCTCGGTCTAAACTGAATGTACCTATCCAATTCTTATCCTCACTTCGTTCGCAAGTTCTCGGACTGGTGTGCGGCCATCTTTGAAGAGGTTGTTCCGCTCCTTTATCCCTGAGATGCTCGTAGTATCGTCCTCGGAAGCATGTTGTATCTTTCGAATGGTTTCCACATTGGTCCTCTAAGTTTTTGGCAACATGTAATACGATATGGCAGCTTAAGTCGTTCCGTAATTTCACAACAATTGACAATACGATGGGCACCAACTACATTTCTTCAATCAGAGGCTGACTGCCAGCGACAGATGCTTTACGGACGGATCAAAATTCATGCATGCGCATGACTATAGCTTATATATCTCCATCATACACACTTTCCGTGCTTTATTTTATTGGGCGGAAAAATTAATCATTTGAGCACATGTCTGTTTAATGCGTGAAAATGAGCAGCAAACAAAAATGGACAAAAAAGGAGAAGCACTTGGGGAGGCCTCCATCCAGTAGTGGATAGGAATCAATTGATAATGGTGGTGGTGGTGATATTGTTTCTACATATTTCTTGTAGTCGTATCGACTTTAATGTGCCGAACATACAATGTTTTCCGACATGCGTAACAAATTTCTTCACTGCTAGGTTGCTTGTTGTCGTATCGTGATGATATGTAATTTTAAACCTGCTAAAACGCAGGAGAAAACAGCATCAACATCATCAATATATTAATTACTCCAAGCAATGTCGTACGTTTCTGCATTTGGATGATGATTTCTATTTGTATACAATAATTTTGTCGCGTCGTTTTGCGGGTACGGCGGCGCAATGAATAACACGTCTGACTGCGGATCAGAAGATGCCAGGTTCGAATCCTGGCAGGACCGAATTTTTTTTTTACGATCGAGAATATTTTTTTTGTTGAAATTTTAATTACATTTTTGGTTTTGAACATTCAAATTTGTTTATGTAAAAATTAAACGAAGATTAACTTTTTATAATGTTGCATAAAAGTAATGAACACTGCGAGAAGAGAAGAGAGTAGGTACCTATCTATCGAACTATGGTTTATTCCGCTCTGACTTATTAATCGGTTAGAAATTTTGAATAAATACTTTGTCTTAATTATGCTGCACAGCAAACACATTTGGCCGCGAAGCGGCCACAATAGCCGCCCGCATGGCCTAGCAGTAAACAATCGGCAAAGCCGATTGCTTTCCTGCTAGTAATTTTGAATTGCAGACCACCAAAATATAAAGACATGAACTAATGTAATTTTTTTGGTACACAATCTGGTAGCTGGTTCCAATACGTTTGACTCATTTATAAAATTACTACGAGCTTGTTAATTTCGAAACAATTATGAAAAAGTCAAAATAAATACTCTTAAAAAGTATAACGTCACAGTACATACGTAACGATTTATTACAAAAAGACTTGATTTGGTATGAAATTTAAAAAAACATTGTCTATTGTAAAAAATAAGTTTTGTCTACTAGGGCATTTAATAATGCAATAATAAATATTTTAACTGCATTATAAATTTCGCCTAAAGAAGAGGTTTAGTTCATCTCTGTACCATTTTATAATCTGTTCGGACGTTATCTAGTTTAAATGTGACAGACAGACAGACAGACTCATCTTTCAACAAATTACAGTTAAAAAAGGTTGGCGGAATGCGTCAGAGTTAAAAAGCTAGAAAGAATTCAATATTTTATGATAAATAATACAAAGTTCATTTTAAAATGCAAGATAAAAAGTGAATATAGTCCTTTTCGCTCTTTATGTGATATTTTACACATATTTTCATAAATATTTTCAACATTACTACACGCCGGTACCTCACGTGAGTTAGCCATTTTAATACTAAAAAAACTACAAAACACTAATGTCGTTTAGTGCTTTATTTATAGAAAAATGTCGCGGCACTTAATAGTTACGCGATATGCATTCCCATATAACTAGGAAATTAACACAGATAGGACTTCAGTGCTATTGTATTGGCGAAGGCATATAGTACTTATATTTTTGGCACTTAGCGCTTTATTAATTTCCAGAATTTAGTTATTATAGTATACGCCAAATATTTTTTTGAATAAAATAATGGCTCTACAAGGCCATTTAAAATATATGTTATCAAAGAATGTGGTATGCAGTACGCAGTCAAATAATAAAGTAAATGGCAGAGAAAAGATAATAATCTGGAGATCATTTTACCTAATACTTTATTCCCACTGTATGTACACCATGTTCGAGCACCATTGAGACAAGTTTTTTGAAGTATCTTCAACCGTTAAAATATTCATTGCCAGTGTGGAAACTAGAAAAAATTAATTTAAAAAAACCTGAAGCGGTTGAAATAAAATGTCATTCTTCTTATTCATTCCTACATCAGTATTGACGTAAGGTAGACTGGGATCAATTGTACCAGAGGGCAAAAGGACTAATGCAAATAACTCGTAAACTTGCTTCAATTTTATATTTCTATTTTTTTCTATTCATTGATTACAATATAATGTGAACATTATAAAAATAATGCTTTAATTGTTGTAGACAAAAATTGGGGGCTCTAAATTTCTCGCCAATTAACAACTCCGGTTACGAGGCACAACATTAATGTCTAAAATATGTTATGTCAACATGTTTATTATTTAATAAAAAAATAATTTATATCGGTGAAAGATGTAATAAACCATCACTAAAGTTTCAGAAAGATTGGCCTTGGATTTTTTTTAAATCTTAAAATTCACCTATTTTTTAGCGTCCTAAAGTAGATTTCTCCTTAACCAATGAATGCAATTAAGTACCAAATCAGACATACGAGTGAATAGGAGTAAATGACATATTCTTAAAATGATTTAAGTACGTGGCACACGGTTTCGGTGTCACGAATGTCCGTGTCCGCCTCGTTTCGCACCCGTGCCGTGCTGCCGTCCTGTCATGCGACAGATTATATACGTTTCGTGTTTTTACTTGCTGGCAATGCAGAGTGTACGCCACCGCTAGCGGCGTTTGCAGCACAATACAATTACTGTTTGTCACTATAAATGCAATGCATGTCATAAAACTGGGCTGACAGGAACAAAGGCGTTGTTCCGATTCCGAACAAAGGGCGTTGGACCGATTGATGCGAATCTGGAGCAATGAAAGGACATTCGCGCTCGGAAAATTAGTCTAATGACGCACTACCCCATAAAATAGGAGTCTTGCATGCGTCTAAGGCCAGTGTTTAAGAATGTGTTGTGTACCGATACACGATAATGTACGCGTAAGTGATATCTATGCGAGAAAGAGGCAAAGTTATGTTGTAATAGTAACGCGTTCTCCTGGCAAGATCAACTTCCAGGTTCGGGTCCCGATGGTAACTAAATGTTATATTTTCAAAACAAATGATATAATCGATAACTAAATCAATCAATAACCAAATATTTTTTGTATGGATATATTTTTTCAATATACACAGTGTCTCGTAGGTAATAGCGAAAACTTCTGGGAGGGTCTTTTTCATTCAATTTTGAATGGAAAATATTAATTACTCTGGGGGTTAAATCTTAACAGTTACGGAAATAAGCGATACAATTTTTTTTTTTCAAAATTTATGGCTTATCTTTTGAAAAAAATTAGCATATCATGAAAGTTATTTACATGAAAAATTATTTAGAAATTGGAAAATATTTATGTAAGGGTTTTTTTAAATTTTATTTGACTAGTATTAAAACGAAAGAATTTATAATATTCCATATGAGTTACTGTAGTGATAGTCTAACGTTTTACATTTAACATTTCACCCTAGGTGGAAAGAATATATTCTGTTCAAAATTGAGTGAAGAAGACTGTCCAAAAGTTTTTGGTACCAGATACGAGACACCTGTATTTTTTCAACTGATTTAGCAATTTATTTTATATATTTTTTTCATCTTTAAGAGTGATTCATTTTATAATAACATGATTAATAATTTGAATTTATTATCTATTGATAATTCCATAGATAGGTTTTCATTTGACAGTGTTAAAATATGTATGTACAAGTACATATAAATTCGATAGGAGAAAGTAATAAATTAGTAAAGATCATAACTGTGAACCATGAAATTAGGCCCGCCATCGATGTGCTGCGGGCGATCGTTATCCGGAGAGTGAAATTACCCATACAGCTTGAACTGCCATCGAATACACATATATATTGATTGCCCGTTGAAATAATTATGACGTAATTTGTATTCGTGCAAGAAACAAAAAAAAACAGTCGACTTTCGATATTCTCTAAAATTTATTATGGAGGAGTCAAGTTGAAAGGTCGGGTTGAGAAAAATACAAAATTCAAAGTGATGTCTACCTATGGCAGGTTGAAAGAGAAAATCGATACGTCAAATCGGTGAAATATAATAGGTATATACGTACATTATTATTAAAAAAATGTATTCAACAAGATTGACAAGATGTACCGAAAATAAATATTTCAATCTCGCTTTTCGGTGTTTTTTCATTTAAAGCATAGTGCGCGTAACTGTTCTAAAAACATGTGTTACATATTTTTCACTATCAAATAATGATACATGATACGGGAAAATTCGTGAAAGATAAAATACAAATTTTCATATGCGCTGTTTTTTGCGATATGCTCAGTGTATCTCGCAGCTAGTTGCAAAAACTTCGGCGATGTATTCTTCATTCACTTTTGAATAGAAAAAATTCTACTCTTTTAATTAAGGACAGTGACGTCAAAGGTTGCATTTTTTTAAAAATAATTCTGACTATATTTTGTAAAACGATAGACCATCATGAGTATTGCGAAAAAAAATTGATTTAAATTTCTTCACGGTTTTAATCATTTTATTTGACTTGTATCAAAGCGAATGAATTTTTAATATTCGATATGATATGTACTTTATATCTTTAAGGTATGACAGAAATATTAAAGAAAAAACGAACGTTGATGTCGCGTATCTCCTTAACTGTTGATATTTCACTAAGAGTATAAAGAATATTTTGTATACAAAATTGAATGAAGAAGACTCCTTCGAATATTTTTGCTACTAGCTAAGAAACACCCTGTAGATTTTACGTTTTCCGACGCCGTACACAGAAAAAGTAGTTTATCGAATCATATATTGCTTTTACGATTACTTAATTTCAGCACGTAGCTTTTAGTGTAGGTAGGTAATTTTTTAGATATTCATAACGCAAAGACTACAATAAAAAAAATAGAGGAATTTCCACAAGAATACACGAAGAAATACACAAGAAAATCTAAAATACGAACAACATTCCTAATTTAGAGATGCCTGCTTCTTTCATATCTTTTTTGTGGACATCATTTTTTGATAAATTTTAAACGACTGCCTCTACCATGACAACCGACCGGCCAAATAAAACACTAAGATGCATTAATAAACTGACAGCCGTACGCCCGTGAAAAATCAAGGGAAATAATAATAAACGATTTGCCTTGCGCGACCGCACAATAAAGTTTTAATTCCAGCAATTTACGAACTTTACGACAGACAGATGGACAGATAAACAGACAGACTGACAGACAGACAACGAAATTATTGTGTCTGATTGATGATTGCGCATAAAAACCCGACTAAAATGAAATCTAGCATACAGGTTTTTTTATTATTAATAAATACAAGTACGAGTAACGGGCATTTTAGAATTTTTTTTTATTTTTACTTTATATGCGTGACATAACTAGATTTCTAGTAAGTGACCGGGACGCTGCGTTGCTAGGCGAGTCTCTGACTAACTAAGCTAGACTAAACGAGCACATCTGCATATCTGTGGAGGCGTTCACATGAATGAGTGTTATGATCTCTCGCCCGAGATTAATCGATAAAGGTATTAGTTGCATCATTACCTACTGCGTACAAAATACAGTAGGCAATCATAGTTCGCTCTGTGCTCTTCTTTACGCAGATTAAGGCCCGAATTCAGAGTCAATACTTAGATGATTTAAAGTTTAAGGTATGCCTTAAAATTGTATTTTGTACTGAAAATTACGCTTTAATCCTTAAATCATCTAAGTATTGACTCTGAATTCGGGCCTAAGACTCCCGTTCTAAAACGGCACACAACATAATCCCAACAATCTTATTTTTAAAACTATTTAATAATCATTAATGATCTTGAATAGTGATGGTATTCTAACCAGTGACAGTGGTTTTTATAGATTTGTATCAGATTGTATCGATGATTGGCAAATAATTTTTTGCAGTTCGACGGGCAACCATCGGCACTATACAACAGTTATATCTTAGTTTCCGATCGTCGGTACAATCAGAAACAAATCCCAAATAATTGTACCGAAAATAACCGGTTAAAATAACGGTTTGCCCATCACTAATAATGAGCTGGTGTTCTTTGTAATCCTCATAAACATCATAAAGTATAGAACCCCCAAATAAAATAAAACGATAATGTGTAGTAAGACAGTCAAAAGTAGAAAAAAAAATTTTTCATAGACAATCGGGAATATTCTATACGATACGGTTACGTCATTCTGCTTGCACAGCTTCCATCGGCCGGACGCTTGTGAGTGATGAGACGTCAAAATACTACGGTTTCTTATAAAATGGCAACAAATTTATTAAAATTTTGTTCGCATTGAATAATTAAAAATATTATAGAACATTTTCAAATCATTATACTACATTAAAACGCCAATTTGACTGGGGTCACTTTCTACCCCGCACCGGCCCCAGATCCTATATTTGAAAAAATATTTTTAGACATATTCTGCCCCTAGGACTCCGAAGTATCGTGAGGCGTAATGGTTAAATTGACATACATATTTGAAATAAAATTCTTAGAATAATTTTCATTTTAAAACAAACAAAAAACAAAATAATTAACAACTTTTTATGAAAATATTATTTTTTACCAACAAGTTGATAATTACTTATATAAAGTGCCTGAAATTCGAGATCGGTTTATTTTTTTTATAAATTTAAAAACTTCAATAAAATCGAAAACCCAATGCTCAAAACATTGAAGCTCGATATCTCAGTTTGATGTAAATGTCAGACGATTGTTCAAAGTGCACTACACCTGCGAAGACATAAACGTTTTGTCTTTCTAAATCATAAAAAAAACGACTAGTTTACTGGTACTAAATTATTCAATTCCCATTACAGTCTCCTCTCAAGGTAGAGAAAAGAACGCCTTGGAACATTACATTACTCCCACTTTCATATTTCTTTTAAAGCTTCTAATAATATATACACAAAATAATTTAACACAAGTATAAAATACAAATGCGGTCGCAGCCGCTACGTCTTTTGCTACTGTTCTCTCTGTGATATTCATATATTTCTCTTCACTCATGCATCGCTGGTACCCAAACCACATTTTAAATTGATTTAACGTACACGCGTGGTTACCACCATACACAATTATATAGTAATTACTTAACTCTGCTACCAAATAAATAAAATACGTGACGTTTCACTATCGCGTATTTACATACTGAGTCCATATTTTGGAATAATATTCATCTAAAAACCATACCACTGTATCGTCGCTGTATACATAATAAAGCCAATGTGCCATTTTAGTACATTCTGAGATAAACGAACGAAACTGTTTTAAAAAATAATTGCGTAGAGTAGATTTATAAAAAATATTTTAAATAATTACTGGACAGACGTTTTTTTTAATATATCTCCATTATTTATATGATAAATTGACAAATTGATTCGTTCATCTCAGAATGCACTAAACGGCACATTGGCTTTATTATATATACAGCGACGGTATATTAAAAGAAGATATAACTACGTCAATTAATTAGAACGAACGGTGATTTTTAATATAAATATTTTAGGATATACTAATTCAATTTTTTTTATGCGTATAATGATTTCGAAGCAAGAATAGATGGGTGTAAAATGCTAAAACAACCTAAATATTACGCTTAAGGGTGTACATATGTATGTTGCCTCCTCTTTTTTATGTCCCCTCTTCTTCGCTTAATGACCACGTCCACATACCCACCTGACTTTAATCCCTATCCTCACGCCGTCCTTTAGTCTTAAGTTCAGTATTAGTAACATTACTGAAGATGATGCGTTAGCATCAAAGACGTTCCAATCGTTATAAATAAATAGTGAAAGTAAACAAAATTATCATTTTTTAATAAAATCAAAAGTGATGCTTTTGCATATCAAAAGTATCGCTTTGATATGCAAAAACGTAACTACAATCCTTACAGAAGCATAAGACAAAACAGCATTATTGTTAATTAAATTAAACACAGCAATTCACGATATTTTTGGCGACATCAACCGGTTTCACAATCGCCGTTCCTTCTTCAGGGTAAACTACAAACAAAACATTAAAAATATGGACAATTATATTTTTTAGCAACTTGCTTTTGTGTGTACCTGTACATGACATTATTTTCAAAACTCTTTTATTGCCTGTTACAATAAAAGCGATAATACTGAGAATAAAATAAAATTGTTACCAAAAATACAGTGGTTTAAATTAAAGCGAGTGAATTTTGTGTTTAATTTAATAAAAAAATTGTTTTCATTTATATCTTACAACAAAACAGTGACATTTTCTTCTTACACTTATTGAGCTGAAAGGTGCTGCATCTGACAACTGTGTATCAAAAGGATTTTTTCTTTGTCTTTCGTTCGCATAAAATTATTTGGAGTCGACAGATATTTAAATAGTCTCACAACCCCGCTAAGTTGCTACATATCAAAAAGCGACGGAGTGAGACGTCACATTAATTATTAGCACAAACATATTCAGGCGTACGCTATCAGGTATCAGCTTCTGATACAGGCAGGAAGCAAACGCGAAACCTAAATAATAATAAAAATCGCACTGAATATCGAGGTCGTTTGACATTGTGGTACCGACAATAATACTTGTGGTTTTAAAAATTGTCTAAATATATAACATGATATTTTTTTTAAAACGACGCTTATTTATTTAAATGTACCTAATAAAAAGTAAAAAAAAATTGTGCCTCTCTCCAAATAAAAAGTGGGCGCTTACGATATTGATATAGATGGAAGGAAAACGCCCAAGCCCATTGCAGGATTCATCATCAGGGCTGATGACGGACCTTGCAATGAGATCCGAAACGTCGGCCAGAGAGGTCAGATATACGGGGCAGAATATCCCAGAAAACTACACACATAAGATCTTGAACGTCCGTGGCCGTGAAAAACTGAGAACATTATAAGCGTGATTTAATTTTTTTTCATGTTATATAATTGTCTACTTTTTAGTTTTAATACAGCGTACAAAATCACTTCGGTAAGAAACTAGCGCCATCATTTGGTGAGCTCATTAACTAATTTCCAACTCATTTTTTCTGAATGCGCTGGTGAAGAATATAATTTCATACAAAATAGCTTCGGTGGGAAATAAGGGCCATATTATTTTGGTGAGCTCATTAACTAATTTCCTATATGAAACTTTGATTAATTAATTATGATAGATTAATGTATTGTCATCGTATATTGTCATGCGTGCAAATTTTCAGCTCGATTGGACATTGGAAGGCGGGTGAAATATCTATTATAAGTTTCCGTCCAGACAAACAACCAAACAGGTGAGGCTAATATAAGCGTGTTAGAAAAAGATAATCGTTCAATTCATGCATCCATATAATATATTATGTATGAATTATATAAGTAGGATACGTCGTACTTAAAGTTTTTCATATCATATATAGAGAGAATCACAGTTCGCCAAAATATATAGAAATGAACTAACGTAATTTTTTGGTACGCTACCCGGTGCCACGGCTGGTTCCAATACCTGTGACTTGTTTTAAGAAAATACTACGAGCTGTTTTCTTAATTCTGAAACAATTAAGAAAAGCTCAAACTAGTTAAAAAGTAAAGTGTCTTGGTAAATAAGTGGTGCTTTATTACAAGCAGTTTTTAATGGAAGAGATTCGGTTTGAAATGAAATGGAAAAATAATTAAAATAAAGACCGTCTATTGTAAAAAATACGTTTTATTTACAAGGGAATTTAATTGTACAAGAATAAATAATTCAACTGCGGCGTAAATGTGTTTTAAACATTATACGCTAGAGGGGACATTCATCCGTGACCTGTGACCCAACCCCCTTTCCTAAAGAACGGGTTTATTTCATCTTTGTAAATATTTATATTTCGTGAAGAGAATGTTTTTAAGTTTAGTAATACTCGCTAGGTATTGTTCATTTAATTATAAATCAAGAATAATAAGGACAATTGTTCGAAGATGTTTGCGACATTTTAGCTGACCTAACACGTAATCTACTCGTTACGTGGCGTCTGACTAGGGTTACCATACAGTATCTAAAAGGAGAACATGTCCTTATTTTTCAACTGAAATGTAATGTCATCCTTCCATGTCTAAAAGCTATCCTTCCTGTGGCTACACATACTCACTAATAATAATATTTGGATAATTTATATAGAATTTTCACGAATACTCACCTCAAGGGCGCTTATATTGCGGAATATTGCTTCACACACTCAACTCAGATCACACCGTGGTCTTTGAACAAGAGATACGTTATTGTTGACGTACATAGAACTATATCGTCGCTGTATATATAATTAATCCTACGTGCCGTTTAAGTACATTCTGAGATAAACTAATAAAACTATTTAAAAAAATAATCGCACTGACTAGATTTATAAAAAAATATTTTAAAATAATTATTAGGCAGACTTTCCAGATGTTTGGTATATCTCCATTATTTAAATGAAAACTTGACAAATTGATTCGTTCATCTCAGAATATACTAAACGGCACATTGGCTTTATTATATATACAGCGACGATATGACAAATTTTGCAATTTTTTGCTGATTTCAATCATTCCGAACAATCTAGAAGATACTACAATAATCTGGATATCAGTAGATCACATGAAAATATACACACGGGTCTTTAGTATAGTAAAAGACCCACAATGAAGAAATTTAAAAAAAAATGCATATTTTATTCAGGGACCATAAACCTCTTTCCATTTAAGAAAGACAATCGCAGTAGTATGTGTACGCCGTGTGTACGACGCACATTGTTTCGTTGTGTTGGTGTTTACGGGTGTAAACACCGACATAACGAAACAATGTGCTTCGTACGCACTGTTTTCACGTACTAATTCGATTGTCTTATATGAAAAGAGGTCTACGATACGCACTATTTCGTTGTGTTGGTGATTACGGGTATAAACACCACACGACGAAACAATGCTAACGCCATTTGTGGTTGAAATTTTCCATCCCCATGGACCTGTACATAATATATGTCACCGCTGGTAATGAGATACCTATTTTTGACTAGAGTATGAAGCAATATTCTTTTTATCTGTATAACATATACGCTAGAATACGCCTGAAAATTATTTAATTTAACTTCTCTTTTAGACCAGTTTTTTTAATACACCTGTATATTAAATTTTGCCTTATTTACAAATGTCTTCCGCTCCAGATTTCATAGATTGTTCTCGTTTTTAAATTTAGCACCTGGTAACCCTACACAGCTATCCTTTGTCCAACCGGGTCGCCTCCTTTAATAAGGTCACGTACAGGAGCGACTTGAAATTTGCAAGACGCAACCAAAAGCAATCTGAAACTCGCTCGCAGAAGATTATTATCGTCTAAGATTGAGTAAAACGTGACAAATTAAGAATTGAGAAGGCATACGATTTTTTTACTTAAATGAATTATTATTTCGATCCTTTGTATTTTTCCTATTTTTCAAACTAATTTTGCCGCTGGACGGACTGGACATGTAAACGATAGACAAGCAAAGCGTGAGAAAGCAATATTTTTAAAAAGCAACATCACATTACTCTTAAGTTTTATATTTATTTGTTTCTTAATATATATATATATATTTTTTTATATTTTGCAGAAATTTGAAAAATATTTTTCAAATTATCGCCATTTTATTTGAATTGTATTAGAGCAAATAAATTTGTTATATTACATATAAGTCACTGTAGTGATAGTTTAATGTTTTTACAGAAAATAAGTCAAAAATATTTTTAAAAATGCCAAATCAACATTCCATCCAGAGTGTGAAGAATAATTTCTATTCAATATTGAATAAAGAAGACTCCCTAAATTTTTTTGCTACTAACTACGTTTATTGTGTTTGATTCCACTCGTGAGTTTAATTTACTTGTTGAAGAATGTCTCGAGTAGGATAAAAAATATTGAGAATATAAAGTGGCTTAAATAGGAGTAAAATTTTTTAAGTAATTTTCAAGCGTATATATTAATATTTCAGATGAATGTCATATATTTACATAAAAATAATACTGCTCCATTAAAGTCTTATTACAAGCGGCGACACCTATACAATGTTTCGTGAGGATTAAAAATTTCAACCATAGATGCCGATAAGTTGTATTGAATAAGGTAAGCGAGATACATAAATATCATATATCCAACTCTCTAATTCTGATTGATGTTGTCGATCATGGATGGAATCGTAAACGTTACATTGTATAAAGTGATCACTTAAGCCATCCAATGACAGGTCCTAAGCCCTGTAACGCTCGAAAAAGACTTTCTCTTTGAGAAGTCTCTGTGAGATATCAATAATTTATTTTCATACATTTGACAATACTAATTAATATTCAAGAGGTTATAAATGTACCTAGATTTTGAATATAACTTATGCGCACAGGTAAAGTTTCTACTAAAAATCACTACAAAATATAACTGTGAAAAGTGCGGTTAAAAATACTCGAGATAGTTTATGATTACCTAATATAAAAAAAAATCCTGACGCGCATAATCGCCAAGTAGATTTAGTCGCTTATGTACTTCAACCAATCAGTAGGTTTTGTTAAAAACAAAATTCAATTAACCTCAACTTATCAGGAAAACGGATGTTGACAGCGTGCTTCCGGTATTTAAGTGCAATAATGATTACGATAACGAGGAT
Source organism: Agrypnia vestita (assembly GCA_016648135.1). Lineage (NCBI taxonomy): Eukaryota > Metazoa > Arthropoda > Insecta > Trichoptera > Phryganeidae > Agrypnia > Agrypnia vestita. The sequence continues at coordinate 56,215 of JADDOH010007842.1, read as the reverse complement.
TGATATCGCAATTTCGTTTTGAAAATTTATCTGACTTTACGAAACAGCACGAAACTTGATTTCGTAGGAAATTGAGCGAACACGCAAGAAGAATTTTTTTTAAATAAAAAAATATTATGTGTGACTGGATGTGTAATAAATTGAAAACTATTATATTTAGTTGTGTTAGTCATTATTTGAGTGTGCCGAATTGTTTCATTAACACAGTGGTGGAAAAGAGTAATATAAAATAGAAAATAACTGGAAAAAAGATAATGCATTAAAAAATGTAAGAATACGTAAATAATACAATATTATTTAATCAAAATTTTCTATGAAATTATATAAAAAGTCCTTTCCAATACTGGTCGCAAGAATCTGATAAATATTTTTGTGTAGAAGGAAAGTAAGTTTCCGAATTTATAACAATATTTTTTGTACGTAGATATGTTCTGAACAATTACTTTGTCCCCAAAGGGATAATTAATTAATTAAGATAAATTATTAGGTATTGTTAACAGATGCGAAAATCTATGTATAGTACTATTTCATGAAAAAAGATGTCTCTACCATAGTCCTTTCAAATAAAGGAAAGATTCTCAGATTTGAAGATATATAGAACATTAAAAAATTTGATAATTTTTTTTTCTTACGATGGAATTGGTGAACTTTGCATTATGTAATCACTTAAGCCAGCCAGCAGCTTATACAGGTTGTAGCCCTGGGCCATTGTATAAAAAGAGTTGCACACACGTTTCTCACATTCATAGTTTCTTCTTTGTGAGACTTCTCAATTCTTAATCTTAAATCTTAATTTCCAAATTTACATTACTCTGTAGATATCCATTATAGATTTCTCTCAAATATCTTTTTTCTCTAGGGCCAATATGAACATGGTAACGAAGTTTTAGAACTGCCGAATATTTTGAAAAATGGCAAATCAGGCTGGTTAGCGAACATAACGATATATTTAAGAGTCAAATTTTTAGGAAAAGTTTAATCGAAATCTGATAAGAAGTACAGGAGTTATCGCGTCCATAAGATCTGATTTTTGATCTGGACGTCCATCTAAGATCGACAATAACATTTTGCGATCCGTGTTGGAAAATAATCCACATCTAACAAGTAAGGAAATTGCAAATAAGTTCAGCATCCATAATTGGACTGTGGAGGACCACATCAAATATTTCCAAAATATTTTATCAAAGCTTCATTTAAAATAAAACGGAATATTTTTTTTATTAATTTACTGTCTTAAAATGCGTGTTCTTAGCTACAGAGTTTCAGCAAATTCAAAATAAATCTGGCATAACTGTTACAATTTTGAAAAAGATCTGTATGTATTTTATAAATTAAAATATTTTGAAAACGGTAAATTAGAAAACATCGTTAACTGAGACCGTCTGCATAATTATATTAGTTTACTCTACTAAAAATTCATAAATGAACATTACCATATCTTTTTACAAATAATTAAATTAGTTACAATATTTTTAACGGGTAATAAAGCCCGGCCAAAAGTCATAAAAATTAGTATGTTGATTGTCAGTGTGGAATTTTACATTCTAATTCTATTCATATTTAAATTCGGAATAAAACGAAACAGAGACTGATTTATTGCCAAACGTAATGAGTAGGGTAAATGAATAGAGCATGTCATGTTCTATTCCAGCCAACTTCATGAGAAATCTTTAAATCTAAATATGTACGCAATAAATTAAAATAAAAAGTAAGTCAACTTTCGCGCAGAGTTTAATTAACGACCGACAGATGGAATGAAAGATGATTATTAGTTAAATTAATTAAACATGACAACTCTACGCATGTTTCTATTTCATTGAAGGCAGATTAATGACCGGTAATTTAAATTTTAAAAATTGAAACGGCCGCATAAAATATCGTACGTCGTACATAAATTAATAAAATTCCAGCTTTCTGGCCATTTCTTTTTTGTAAGATGTTTATGATTCTTTGGCTCTGAAATTACAACAGGAATATTTTTAAATTATAGTAGAAAATGTTTTTAAAGAATATATTTAGATAATATAAAATATTGCTTAATTTTCATACTCCAATAATGTATGTTTTTCTTATATAATTGCAATCGATCAGGGAGGTTAAAAATATAGAAAATCTAACTGACAAGACAGCCATTTTCATTGCAGTGAAACGATCGAGAAATACAGACCAGATTCTATATAAACTGACGTTCCTTTAGATAAATTCTCGGAAAAATGTCAATTTATTTGGAATGTGGTCTCAATGTGTCCGGTGTCCGGTCTAAAGGTGTCCGGCAGATAACCAGGCAAAGTTAACCACCAGATACCTATAAATTACATTATTATATGATTAATATATTTTCGTATACTTTATTAATCACAACTTTCTAGAATAGGCTGATCTTCATATTTATAATAACAAGAGATCAATTAAATTCTAACAAGACAAGATCACCATAATAGCGATATTAAAATAAATAACAAAAGAAAGTAGGTAGGTACATATCTATAGATTTTTTCGTGTCGATGCGCTGTAGATACCTACGTTAATGCGATATTTGAAAAAGTATTTCAAATACAGAAAACTCACCAAACTTGGTTCTGTTTTGAATTGTTTCGAATGTGATTATTCCAATTTCGGTCTTTTCTGTACTTCTACAATAGAATGTTTGCCTCGTTTGAGGAAATATGTACGATGGGGGAAACGCAAGTAGCGTGGTAGAGGAGATCAGACCGATACGGGCCGGGAAATGGTAATTTTGCAGAGTGATTGCAATAATAGGGTTTGTCGTTAATAAAATAGAAAAAAAACGATTTGACTGAAAATAGAAAAAATCTAATTACGAATACCTTATCGATAATATCCACTTAAAAGATTAGCAGACGGAGTGATATTTCAATCCAATCAATGTTCAATCCAGAAATTCAACGCAAATCAGTTGTTTATAAATAAATACTACGCAGGATTATCGATTAAGATCGGCATTCAGAATAATAAAAAAATCCAGTAATAAATTATATACCTACGGTTTAGTACACGTGCCATAATGACATTTGAATTAAACAAAATATCGATAATCTACCGAGGCCAACGGGCGGTGAAATTAAAAACCCTACGATTAACAAAAAGTGCGACCACATTTAGAACTCTTTCCATTGAAGAATGATAATCGAATTAGTATGTGTAAGCAGTGCGTACGATACACGTTGTTTCGTTGTGATGATGTTTACGAGTATAAACACCAACACAACGAAACAATATGCCTCGAACGCACGGCTTATACATACTAATTCGATTATCTTTCTTAAATGGAAAGAGGGAGGTATACTTAACATCTTTATGTGTAAAACTCTTAGGTATCCTGCCTTAATTAAAAAAAATTCTAAAAAGGAAATATTTCGAATTTTTTACCTTCATGGTACATGAACGTAGGGTAGGTAAGTATCGCGAAAAACACTTAGTAACCGGCAATAATATACAGGGTTATTTGTAAAACATTAATAACCTCGCAGGACTATATTCCTGCCTTGATTATGAGTCGAAAATGTTCAAGCTATTATGACCTAATTAATATCAATAGTTATGGAGATATGTGACATCAAAGTTTGCATTTTTTTTTTCAATATTTCTGACTTATTTTTTGTAAAATGTTGAACGATCATTACAGTAACTCATATCGATTACGAAAAATTCATTCGTTTCAATACAAGTTAAATAAAATGATAAAAACCCTGGAAAAAAAACTGGAAAACATTCCAATTGGAATTTGAAGGTTTTTATTTTTTTATTTGACTTGTATTAAAGGAAATGAATTTTTCATATTCGATATGAGTTACTGTAATGATAAAATAAGTAAGAAATATTGAAAAAAAATGCAAACTTTGATATCGCGTATCTCCTTAACTATTGATTTTAGGTCATAATAGTTTGAACATTTTCGACTCACAATCAAGGCAGGAATATAGTCCTGCGAGGTTATTAATGTTTTACAAATAAGCCTGTATGTATATTTGAAAAATTTGCGTGCAGTACACAAAGGTATTCATGTAGAAAAATATTATTAATAAATATATGTACACCACATTCATTTAGTTTTTCATGTCTCATCGAAGAAAATTCTTCATCATTTATTGGGCGTTAGAATTTTCTTCAAAAGTACTTTACAACATCACAATTTTACCGTACAAAAATGATAATTTTACTAAGAATTTTTACTAAGAAAACCCACCCTATTTCTGCTCTCAGAAAAATACGAAAAGCTATAAAAATATTTAATATATGTACATCAATGTAAAAGGTTATGTTCCACCACCGTGCATAATTGTAATTACATTAAACCAACAAAAAATATCGTCGCTGTATATATAATTATGCCTATGTGCCGTTTTAGTACATTCTGAGATAAACGAATGAAACTGTTTTAAAAAATAATTGCACAGACTAGATTTATAAAAAATATGTTAAATAATTACTAGGCAAACTTGCCAGCTAAACGGTAATGTTTTTTTTTAGTATATCTCTATTATTTATATGAAAAATTGAAAAATGTATTCATTCATCTGAGAATGTATTAAACGGCACATAGGCTTAATTATATATATAGCGACGATATAACGTTTTAATTGTATGGTGGGTTTTAAAAATCATCCTGATCCAGTAATATTTAATCTAGATATTGTTAATCGACAAACATAAATATTTACACAACTAAAATGCATTTACAAAAATAAAATTATATAAGTAATAGACATGCGCTTACTGATAAAGGAACTTACTTGACTTGATGACTTTTCCTAGAATACACAATGTACGAGTACATTGACATTATTTATGACCAAAATACGATATTTAAAAAAAAATTTGTTCCGTCACCAGTAAGCGAACAATCAAACATTTTCCTAGATTCGCTTGGAGAGGAGTAGCGAATTGAATTAGTGGAGAGGTGGTTTATATGTGAATTGAAATTTGCCTTTTTATCCCAGTATTTTTTTTTCTTTTTTCTCTTGACTTTTTGATTTAACTCTCTTGAGATCCTCACAAATAAGGATCTTTAAAGGATCTCTTTAAAGGTAGCACGAGCTTTCTTCGTTACATTTATACCTCTCTTTAAAGAGAAAAATCTTTTTTAGGGATCCAAAGGCGGACTACTGTTTAATGATTTTTAAAAAACACGCTTTCCGATCGCACTTCAAAACACTTCTTCGATTCCAGACTTGTTTCCATTAATGTCAAAAAAAACATCCCAACTACGCGGCTCACTGCTCCCTGCCCTACCTGAATATATTGGTATAATTTTGTATTTAAGTTTGTTATAAACAAATAAACAAATACCTGATGATGAGAGGGACTGCTCTCGAAACTAGTAATAATAAGTAATCAATGTTGCACCGCGAAGTGACTGCCAAATAGTTCAATGATATAGTTAGTTTTGCAAGACTAACAATTCTTATAGCTTTGACTAAATGAATATCGATTCGTTATTCTCTCCGAGCGAATGCAATAGAAGTTAGATGAGGATGGCCAGCCTACCTTCTCCAGCCCGTCATGGGCCTGCTGCGAAGGTCCTCCTCGCTGAGGCCGTAGAGACCCACGCACGCCAGGAACCAGGCCGTGACCAGCAGGTAGCAGATAACCATCACGCGGAACGGCAGCAGCACCACCGTAAAGATGGCCGTCTGGAAGGGAAAGGTATCGTTAAAACATCACATATTATGTCTTAAGGGGTGAGTTACGCTATCATCCAAGAGTTTGCTGCGGCTTTGTTCAGCCCTTTGATGCCTGATTTGCTTTTCGCGAATGTTTTATGCGGCCAGTACACTCATCCATTGCCACTGCCCCTCGCGCTGCTGTATTTACTCCCGGAAATATTTGTGTGGCAGCTTTGAAGGCAGTGAGTGTTTACATTGCCGCTTTGTAGTTACGTCGCATTCGACGTATGAAATAAATGAATTGAAAATGAATTAAATATTGTACATTATTGCAGATTTCGAATTATTTGTCTCCTTGTCCCATGCGACTCTGTCTCGCATAAAGTTCTAAAAATCAGTCCAAACCGTCTGCATACTGACTGCAAAAGGCTGCCGGTCCTTTGATTTCTGCACAAAAAATCGCCAATGAAGGAAGCGCCGGCAGCAGCAATGAGGAGCATGGTCAGGGCGAGTGACGTGTTTACGTTATTTGCGCTGTCACATTTATGCTGACTTTCCTGCAAGCCCACATTGTATAGCCAAGAGTCTTCCTCCATTGATATCTTTATTGTGCCAGCTCTTTCCAGTTCTAGATCTCCAAGGCAGATGTGTCTTTGAGAACATTGCCGCTAAATCTTGGTATTGGCTTTCCTAAGCTCCTTCGCCATATTGGTCTTAAATTTCAGCAGGGACTTGGCCGCTTCTTGTTCAGTCATAATCTTCACGTGATCCAGCCATCGAAGTCAATTTTATAAACGTTTTGACTCTTAGCTCCTAAAGTACAGAACTCATTGTTGTAGCGCCTGCGCCTTAGGCCATTGTTTATAGAACCGTTCCAAAGATGCGCCTCAAAATTTTATTTTCAAAAACGAGTGCTGACCTCTTAGTATCTGTCTCAGCTGCGTATATGAGCACTGATCTGATGAGCGTCTCGCACACTAATATTTTAGTGTTTCCGGATGGAAGTCTATCGGAGAGTGGATTTTATCGGCGGAAACTACAGCGATTCACGCTCTTCATACGATTCTAGATCTTTTCTGCAGAGTTATTCTTTTCTGTTATAAAAGAGCCATGGTACGCGATCTTGGAACCGTTTCGAAATTATGGTTATTATTATTATTTGGTTATTATACAGGGTGTCTCTTAGATAGTAGCAAAAATTTTGCAGGTGGATTTCTGCCCTGATAATGAGTCGAAAATGTTCAAGCAACCATGAGCTAATATCAATAGTTATGGAGATATGCAATATCAAAGTTGGCATTTTTTATTATTTTTTTCAAAAAGTTGAACTATCATTACAGTCACTTACCTACATCGATTATGAAAAATTTATTCACTTTAATACAAGTCGATAAAATGATAAAAATCTTGCAAAACTATAAAATAGAATTTGTTACAAGATTTTTATCATTTTATTTGAGTCGTATTAAAGCGGATAATTTTTTTATAATCGATATAAGTTACTGTTATGATAGTTCAACTTTTTGTAAAAAATAAATCTAAAATATTGAAAAAATAACTTTGAAATTGCATATCTTCGTAACTATTGATATTATTAATATGCCTGAAAATTATTTTATTTTTTAACTCCTTTTTAGATCAGTTTTTATATATTCATAATATTTTGGGTAAGTTTAAATTTTTCAAGACACAATACGTATTTAATTTTCTTCCCAGGTGGGCATCATTAATTAATGCATAACTAATAACTAATCAATGTAAAGCTGAAAATTGAATATATAAACGATTCACTAGCTATAATATAACACATCATTTTTGACGCGTTATATTATAGCTAGCGAATCACAATGTGAATGGGATTTTTTTTATTTATTTGTTTATTTTATTTATTGGTTCTTTTTACATAAATTAATACAATTTAACATTTAAAATAAAATAAAAAAATTATATTATCTCTGTGAGAATCAGAGACTAGTGTATAGAGGAGTTCCTACTACAGGTCAAGTAAAAAATATGCATTAATCTAAATAGTACAACATAGAATTGAATTTATAACAATGATTTTATACAAAGAAATATTATTTTAGTAAGAAGTAGTAGTAAGTAGCCTTTAATTTTGTTTTTAATTATTCGCCTTTCAAGCGCGTAATATCAAAAATTACATCTTTACAGATGCAATTGCAAAATATTTTCTCCTAAAATAATTATTGCATTACACAATTAAGTATTTTAATGTTTTTTTGCTAGGTATTAAAATTGGGCAGAATTCAAATATCCTCAATGGGTCGTGGTTCGTGGTCACGAGACTCTAGAGTCTAGAACAAAAAAAATACAGGGATAAAATATTATTGAACAACTTTCATGCCATGTCGTGACACGCGAGAAGTGGAGCGAGCGGAACTTTTTAAATATGTGATCGAGCTATTTTCTCTACTCAATACTATCGCGTGAGCTACCTACCGACCACGGCGACTTATCAAATAAACAAACACGTGCAAACCAAATGAATAATAAAGATAAAAGCTCTCGCCAAAGTGCTTTGTAGGCTAACAGATGCAAAATGCAAACAGCACTCGAATAGTGAGTCACTATATGTGGGGTATAAAAGCAAAGGCAGCAATATTCAACAAATTAAAAAAATGTTTTGAATGCCGTCACCGAGGATTACTAATTTAAAATGTTCTGAATTCTAAGTTTTATGAACAATATCCCTTCCAAAATCATATTTTGTATAAATTTATAGGCTATGTTTCCTATAAAATCTCCAATTCAGTAAATTATAAATTAGTAATCCTCGATGACAGTTTTTAATTTTTTTTTTGGATATTGCTGCATTTGCTTTTATACCCCACATGTTGTGTCAGTAGGTGCGTAACGTTTATAACTATTTTTGTTCATAGGCAGATTAATTTTTTTTAATATGGTAAGAATACAATTACCCGACTTTGTCAATGGAGGTACAGTAGCCACGCGCACTCCCCCACTACGCCAAAAAATTTCAAGAAGTTTGCCGGCAACAAATAATCATTAAATAATGTAAATGAGGTACATGTATACAACTTTCCAAATTTGATTTGATGAATGTTCTAAAAAGTTACTTCATAACATCGCTGATTTGGTGCTTCATAAAATATTAATATACTGTTTTAAACAAATAAATTTACAATAACTCATTTATACGGAAACATTAATTACATACATATGCCTCCATTTTTAATATGTTCGAGAACGTCTGGCGCATGAATCGGCGGTATCAGATGTATTGCATTCCCCATAACTAGCATAAATTTAATAAATTAAATATTCAGGTTTGATAGCCTCGATGTATAATAGTAGTTGAGATTTATATATTTTGTTATATTTATTAAGTGCATTCGATTTGAACAGCAGATAATTTCATCTGCTGTGATGTTTCTTACCTCGTTTTCTATTTATCTAAATTTTTTTTTTTCTTAGATGGTACGAATCCCATTAAGAATAATTTCATTGTCTATCTGTTTGTCCGTAACTTCCTGTAAAGTCGGTAAGTTTAAAAAAAACTTTTTTTGAGAACGACAAAAGGTCCAATGACAAAAAGCCACGGACAATTGGTCCAACGACAAAAAGCCACGGACATTTGGTCCAACGACAGAAGGTCCACGGACATTTGGTCCAATGACAAAAAGTCCACAGACATTTGGTTCAACGACAAAAGGATCACGGAATTTTTGTCCAATAATAAAACGACCACGGAGATAAGGTCCAACTACAAAAGAACCACGTAAATTTGTTCCAACGACAAAAGATCCACGGGAATTTGGTCCAAATGCAAAATGTCCGCGACAAAAATTCTAATCTTATTATCCCAATAATAATTATTTTGTCTGTCTGTCCGTATCTGCCTGTAACGTTCGTAACTTATTTTTCCGTTTTTTCATAAATAAATAAATAATTATCCTTTAGGAACTGACATGTAAACATACGTCATTTTTGACGGGTTACAGCTAGAAAACAAAAATGTGAATTACGAGAAGGTGCTATATCCAGGACAAAATGAAGTAATATAAAATACATAAAAACAATACTAAATTTAACTGTAATAACTGTAACAATACTAAAATTGATAATTAAATAAAAATTTAAGGAGAAAACAATATACAAGGTAGGCAGAGTAAGAGTAAAAATAGTAGTAGGTATTGAAATAAATACAAACTTTTATATTATAATAATCATGTCGGAACTTCTAATTGGTTCTGACAATAGGGTAGGAAGTTTTAATAGGCATTTCTTCCGTTTTCGTGTGGTCAGAAATTACTTACTGCCGTAAAATATTAGAAGCTGTGGTCAAAACTTTTCCGACTCATAGTTAGTTTGCTATATATTTTTGGTGCTGAGTGAAATATTTGTTCAATAAGAAGCGTTTTAGAACTAGAACGGCGGCGGTGGTACGAAAACAATTTTGCGATATCATTTTGAAAGATCTAAACCAGTAAGGGTACCAGTAAGATCTAAACAAGTAACAAAAAATACCGACCTACAAATTGTTAAAATATCATTAAAAATACAAATTGATGTAATCAAGCTATATATTATAGATGTCTTATAGAGAAAATTGATGTGCTTATCTCAAAGATTATGAAGTTCATGAAATATATTGTATGAAATTTATTTAGATTATAGGAAACTATATTTAATTCAATCAATACCACAATATGGTATCATTGGGTCAACACACTCTTAATAGCACAAAAAGCATAATTAAAATTATTTTTTTAAAAAAGACCCTATCGATTATTCCATGAATTTTGTGTCTCTACTTTTATGGAATTTTAAAAAAAAAAGTATCAATACTGCAAATCTTTAAAGAAAAATATATAATGAATTCTATAACTACCACGTTTACAAGATCATTTCTAAATCTTAACACGGGTGAATATAGAACAAGCGAAGCCCAATATCATTATTCCTTTGCAGGAATTAAAGCATTCAATTTATTACCCGAAAAATTAAAAACTAACTAAAAAAAAATAATAAAAAACCTCTAGAAATTCTCACGGGGTTTCACTTTATATTTAATTATTTTGTTCTATTACAATATTTACAATTTAATATCCATGAAATGAACTGATCACTCCTCCCATAAGCACGAGCCTCAGCTCTTTTATGGCGAGTAAAACGTTTATTTGTATGAATGTATTGCATTGTATTCATTAAATGTATGTACTTAGATATTCCTACAATAAAAAAATAACAAATAAAAAATATATATTATTATGATCATATATATGATATAAATATCCGAATATACAAAGAACATACAAATGACAAACAAGTTTCACGATCATTATTCTATGATTAATGACACAGTTACCGTAGAAGGTACTGCGTAATTATTTATTTATACTGATGAATAATAGGGTTGTTTAGATCAAGGGTAGCGGGATACAAAAAGTAACTCATAATTTACAAAATATCTAAAGAATCAACATCACTAATAATGTCAAGTAAAATAGTACAGTTTCAACACAGTAGAAAACATCCAAAGACAGTTCTTTACATCTCTGATATATCGACAAGGCCTAAGCTATTTTCTTGATATTTACGGTAAGAGACTCACGTGATATTTTTAGAAAATAAGCGAAAAATAACGGACCTAATGCCCCCCGCAAAATAGTAAATTTAATAACAAACTGGACACCCTCTTAATACTGTCACAAATACACTTCAACATTCCTGTTCGGTCGATGAGATCTCCAAGTCTATTTTACACCAAGTTTTAGAATTCCATTCCAGGATATTTCTCTCCTCTACCTATTTGATATATTACTTCAATGAGATTTCAACCAGTAACGCTAAACTGGACATATTCTTCGAAAGGTTTCAGTTGAAAAGCGAATTTTTAATATGCAGTTATTTTTATTATTTAAATAGTAAATTTTAATATTATGCATGCATAGCATAAACCATTTTCGCTATCCTCGCTTGTGCCGACTGTTGCGTGCCACATGATAGACTTCGTTAACGAACTTTTTACTTAGGCAGGAATTTTATATCTCATTTATTTTATATTTCATTACAATTTTAATTAATTTTTAACGCTGCAATATGCCTGAGGCTTCATTACAAAAAAAAACAGGCTTTATAAAATGACGGAAGATGTATTTTGATCTTACCGGGAAGCACGGCACGAGAAGCCAGTGTTAGTTGTATACCATAACTTCTAATTTTATTTTCTACGGTATTTCTAATTTTTACACCATAGAAAAGTGCATTCCTTAGTGTAATAATCATATAATAATAACGTGTGCTATTCCTCTATTCCTCATAAAATGTTTTCACATTATACTTTAATGTCCATTAATGACCAAGTGATATATTTTATAATCTATTAAATTTGTAATATACGTTTTTTTTTAAAACACACTTATATTTAAATGTACCTACTTAGGTAAAAAAAATATATTTTCGACCAAAACATATTCGCCTCACCCTCCTAATAATAGGTCGGCACTTACCGTATCGATATAACTGAGAGAATTCTGATGTTGATGGAGGGAAAGTGCCCACGGAGAGTGAGGCAATTTTTTTTTGACCGAAAATTTATTTTTTATTTTTCAGTACCTATAAGGGTGTTTTTTTCAAATATATACTTTTTTCTTGTTCTAATTTTAGACTTTAGTCTTATTATAACCCATAAAAACCGCCCACCGTAAAAAATTACTTTTGGTGAAGTCATTAACTAATTTCCTTATTTCTTTAATTTCAATAATAAACTTGGATTAATTAATTAGTGAATTGATTCATTTATTGTAATCATGAATACGTCTGTGTGCTTTCAGCTAGATTGGACATTGGGAAGCGGGTGAAATATCAATTATAAGAATTCGTCCAGACAAACAGGAGAATCTATTACAAGCGTGGTAAAAAATAAAGAATTCCGACAAAACTAAGATTTTTTTCTACCGAAATTATCGCTTCAACGCTCAAATTGCATCACGTTTTTACAGGTAACAATAATTAACTTTCACGGTACGAGCGCTGAATCCTGTATGTTATATTTTGAATCTCGTAATATTTTAAACTGAGGCGCATCAATTAATCAGACAGTGTGAATGGAAACCATCACGCTATACCGTGTATTATTAACAAGAAAGTAGCAAAGTATGCCCGCTGTGACCGTAACACCAATGTTCCTGTATGGTCATATCTGATACAAAGAGTCACGGTAGAGTGTTGCGATGGTTTTGTGTGTTAATGTGACTATTCGCAGTGCGCAGTCATCATCGTGAACTGTAATAAAAATATATGCGAAATTGAATAATTATGCTAATGACACGAAAAACGTCGGCAGTATGTCAAAAAGGAAATTGAAGTTGTTCATTCATCAAAAAAGTGTTAAAACATGGTAAAAAAATTAAGTGAGACCATCATCCGTATCGTAATAACGTCGCATACTGGATAACGGTTTTCCGCTTCGTAACTTGAAAACCAGGCTTTCGTTTTGAAGAGTAGTTACTGGCAAAGAAATGGGACGGTCGCAACGAGTGAAAATATCATTCAAAGGTGTTTTTTAATAACATACAAAATTTAATCGTATTACTCCTAATGTGAAAAAACTGGGAAAAATTAATAAAGTCCAAACAATAACGAATTAAAAACGAAAAAATCTCATAATCTCATAATTTTGGTTTGGCAGTCATTAAGAAATTATTCAATTTAAATAATAATAAAAAAAAGATAAACCTTTTTCGTCTGTTTTCGTGTTGTTTATTTTTAAAATGAACTAGCCGTACACACGTGAAAACTCACGGAACATGAAATGGTTCGCGTCTTTGCTGAGCCCTAGTACATATAGTATATTTTTGACGGTCCGCGGAGAGGCGATGGTAGCAATGTTGCTAGGGTGCCTCGTTGGCATTTGCGCGTCGAGGTTCGCTCCCTACTTCCAGTCGTGTTATTTCGTTTTTTTACAGGAAGTGACGGACTGACAGACAGACGATGAAATTATTATGTTTGATTTAGTGATGTGTGATCACGTTGCAAATCCTATTTAGTGCTAGGCTAACTATTTCACAAAGTATCGAGAAACGTCATTGTTTAATTAAGAGCAAACCAAGATTTGAAAGTTTAACGCACCGATAATTTGGTTTATTGCTTTGACGAGGAAACGTTAATTGGAGAATCGATCTAGTTAGTAGAACGTATCCGTGATTTGGGAGTGGAAGAATTTGTAAAAACTGGGTCACACCAAATACATCGATAGCAATTATGATTTATTTGGAGGATATAAATATATCGAAAATGTAAAAAAATGAGGCTGGTGAAGACTCTAGCATTCTCCGTTGTCTTGTACGGAGTGGAGACATAGACCTTGTACGAGGTTACACCTAGGGCATTCGAACCGGGTAGAAACGGAACCGGGTACCCGCCATGCTTTTGATGGAACCGAAAACCGGGTAATTTTCGACGGGTATCCAGTTAATTTCAACGCGTTCAGAGCTGCGCCCGCGCCTGGCGCGTTCATACAAATTCATATATTTTAATCATTTAGTCAATTCCCAAAGCGAAAAAAATTTAGATTTGTATTACTTCAGACTGGAATTCATAGACAATTTACTTGGTCCTCCACGATCTTGTAATCCTGCTCCAAGTTCGTATATGCCTCATCCGTCGGCGACATAATATGTAAGACATCTTCCAGCGATGTGTGAAAAAAAACGACAAAGAAAAAACAAAATTACGTAAATATTGCTGGGAAGACCTGCTGAAAAAGTCAATTTTATGTTGCAAGGAATGCCCTGAATGTCCCTGCTTTTCTTTAGAACCGTGCGTACGAATTAATCATGGTACAAATAATTTATAATACATATCATCAATAATAAGTACTTATTTATAACAATAATAATAGTAAATTGTTTGCAATAAATATAAAATTCTTATCAAATTTTTGTTTTTGAGTCAATGTACCTTACCTGTATATTCCCAAGACAAATTAGAAGATAATTGTCGGTGATTCTTTTCGAGGAATTTCAAACACCTGCGGGAAGTGTGAACATTTTAAACTTCTATTTTTAAAAATACATAAACATAGGTTTATATTTTCTGGATTTACTAATTGCAAACAGTGAATAATAAAAAGGGGTAGGTTTCAGGTAGCCAACGAAATTATACAAATAAAGTTAGGCTAATGACAAAAATTTCTGCAGCTGTTTGAAATTCCTAGAAAAGAACTACCCACAAATTGTCTTTGTACATTTTATAATGCTATTTATAAATAAACACAAACATAGGATTATTATATTTGCTGGATTTACCAATTGATAATAGTGAATACTAAAAGGGATCGGTTTTAGGTAGCATTGTCAATAAAATTATACAAATAAAGTGGACGTGTATTTTCCGTGCCCAACAATTTTTGTTCAAAAATTAGAAGTTCAATGAAATATAACACATTAGATCCGTTAGTGTTTTTAAAATACTACTTTTTACAAAAAGGTGGGTTCTTTGTTTCTCTACGTACATATGATACATATAATAAATACAATAATTTAATTTCGTTTATTTGTAATACAATTTATTTCCTGTGTATTTTTCATGTGCAATTTGTATTATTATTGCCAAATATGTGTTAAAATGAATATTTCTGATTTGTACTGTTACACATGTATGTAGTATGTAATTATATGTATATATGTACCTACCGATGGAATGTTAAAATATTTCGACTGAGTAAAGTATTAATAATTACATAATATATTGTTTTTATTTCAATACCCTTTTTTTTAATAAATGATATTAATTATTAAAGTAAAATTAAATATAAAATTAAATATATGATGTCATATTTAATCAAAGATTCAAATATAATAAAAATATGACTCTCAACGGCTTACAAAAGTAGTTTATTTAATAGCTTACAAAAATTACCCGGAACCGAACCGGGTACCCGGTTCTTCCTCGAAAAATATCCATAGAACCGGGTAATGAATTAGGCCGGGTATTTGGATGCACTAGTTACACCCTTGTTATTACCGCCTTGAAATTTTCGAAAAATGTTCTTTTTTCCTATATCTCATAGCTTGAATTTCTAGGAATAATTAATTGAAGTCATCACTACAGCCAGCGTGGTGGGTGAATTTTTAAACGAATTGCATTATTATTTTGCATTTTTCCAGAAAATACCTTTTTCAGACTGCTTGAGATGATAACTCAAAAATTATAAGGCATTTTGTTAAAATTTTGCATACATTTTACTACTAATCCCACAATAATAATAATAACGCAAAATTATAATGTTATTCGTTTAAAAATTCACCTAACACGTTAGCTGTAGTGACGACTTAAATTATTCCTAGAAATTCAAGTTATAAGGCATACATGGCAGAATATCGCAGAAAACTACACACAGAATGGAAATCATGTTTGAGATATTACAATTATATTATCAGTATCAGCAGTCACCCCCAAACATCAGATATAATTATTCCTCTCAAGTTAATTTTAAGTTTAGTTAGTATGTTGCGCCACAAATTGATTGCTATGTTCATCAATAATATCTTAAAACTTTTTATTTCCCGAGATGTTATGGACTTTGTATTTTAGGACTTTAGGCCGGCGCCACAATACGCGCATCTTCGTCTCTTCGGTCCCGGAACATTTCTTTTCGCACAATTTGGGCTTATCAACACTGCGCGGATGATCGGTCGACCCATTTGCTTTGCCGATTTTACGCGACGGAAGATACGCGCAGTGTGACGCAGGCATATGTGAGATCGTTCAAATGGCGAAATGGGCGACAAACGCGGTAACTTAATCGAAAACGACATTGTTTTAAGAAATAACGCAATATATGTACAATATATTATTATTGAACTTCCCATTTAATTAAATTATTGTGCTCTAATAATTTTGCCTCACGCAATAATACACGAAATAAAACGTGAAAAACCGGCACGCGTTGGCAATAAATGTACGAATTGTGCTTCTCGAAATAACCGAATTTTTTTTTGCAAAGACAGGTAATTACTGTTATGTGTTATTTCTTGAAACTGCGGTTTAGCGCTAACACACAGTTGTGGTAACAATTTTAAGAGATAAGCGTACATTGCAAATTATGTGACTTTAAACGAATCAAAATCGTTATAAATCTACGACAAAAAGTCAAAAAATGATACGCTGGAAGTCGTGCGAGAGTGTGTGAAATGTAGCACCAACTTTTAAAAATCTCCCCGCTTTAAAATATGGATGTGTAAGATTTTTTAATTGATTCCGCTGAAGAAGCGGTTGATTTTAGAGAAGCGAGACGGTAGTTATGGTTCCACACGCGTATACGGCATTTTTGAAGAATTGCCACCCGAAAGAAAGAGAAAAGAGGATAAATAAGTCCTTCCCGTTGCTGAGATGCTCCAGAACTTGTGGAGCCAGTATTGTTGAAACTTCAGTAACTTCGAACAGCCGATGATGACGTTGATGAAGATCGTATAGTATCATAATTAATAATGTATATATTTTTTGTTAAACCGTGCCCACATTTTATACAATAAGCAACATATTTAATTCAAACCTTGCGTGTCGATATAATATCACCATAAACTATAAAACCATTTAATTTTGTATGTCGAGTATTAATATTAATAGTAATAATCGAGTATTAATGTACGTTCTAGCGTGATCGGGTCGTGTTTTATTCTAGGTGCATTACCCAATTTATAAATACAAACAAATTGATGGAATTACGTTTAATTTGTAAGTAAGCTACAACAGGCCGTGAGTTCCGTTTGAGAAAAAAGCAACTGTTTGAGAAAAGCAATCGTTTGAAAAGGCAAATAAAAAAGAGAAACCAGTGACATGCCTACTGGACTACGAGGGAATTTAATTAATTAAATTAATTATCCACTATTTGGTAATCCAACAATTTCCATATTAAAAAGTTAAATATTTATTTATACATGTATATAAAAAGAAAACGGAGGTGGTAATTGTTTTTAAAAACTTGTTTCCAATAAACGTAGGTTTCGTTGATTCCAGAGATATTTACTTGAGTAGTGACAAGTTTTTTGCATTAATTCAGAAGCACATTGGCAGTGGCTCGGTGACATGTTGCTGCCTTTGATTTTATATTGTTTAAGTGTTTTCATTAGTAAGTTAAGGATCACTACTTCGAAAAGAATGCAGTTTACACTACGGCGTAGCTGTTGAATTCCTACAGTAATTTTACACTCCTGAGAGTAGTGATGGTATTTTCACAGGTTACACAATAACCGTTAGTTGAGATTTGTATCGATGACTGGTAACTGATTTTTGCAATTCACCGGGGAATAATCTTTATTAGACAACAGTTATATTTCAGTTACTAACCAACGATTTAAACATACAAAACAAATAAAACTACTCAAACTCAAATAAAAGTAACTCAAACGGTTTGACCATCACTACTTGAGAGGAACGAATCCTCAAATATGGCACTCCGCAGACATTGATGATATACGGCCCGATTCTGAAAATAACAATGCCTGGATCTTTAAGATCTTTATCCCAACACTTAATAGACGATAATAAAAATTAAAAATGTCCAGAGCTGATTTTGTAATTCTACGGCTCAAATACACTGTATTAAAAGATGATATAAGAAAGATTATTTCATACAAAAGTATTCATTTCTTCATCCACAGCGTCCTGATGAAATATCATGGCTAAACCTATGACCGCGTTCGGCATTACCGCGTATTCAAATCATCCCATCTTGACATTTGACAGTTATGTCTGGATCTTTAAGATCTTTATCCCAACACTTAAGAGACGATAATAAAAATTAAAAATAAACGAGACATAGCTTTACGTCACTGTTTGTTTCTGTAAGTTTCTACATGAGATAGATATAGAGGGAGGGAGAAAGATGTAAATTTTTATCTGTCAAATGTCAAGATGGGAAGATTTGAATACGCGGTAACGCCGAAAGCGGTCATGGCAAGCTTAGCCATGATATTTCATCTGAACGCTGTGGATGAAGAAATTAATATATTTGTAAGAAACAATCTTTCTTATATCATCTTTTAATACAGTGTATTTGAGTCGTAGAATTCCAAAATCCACTCTGGACATTTTTAATTTTTATTGTCGTCTATTAAGTGTTGGGATAAAGATCTTAGAGATCCAGATATTGTTATTTCCAGAATACGAATGATAATGTGTTATAACAAGATACTTATGTAGACACCTGTTTGATGTCATATTTTCAAGGGAACATTTAAGTTTTTATTATCTTCCAGATATATAGACCTAAGTACCTGTTCTACGGCTATCAAAACTTTAAATTTTTCAGAATAGAAATACAAGAATAAAAAATATATAAATACAATCGTAGGTATTTATTATATCTACTGCGATATAATACCGTAGAATGGTATTTGAATGTGGTTCACATTTGCAAAAAAAACAGAACAGTCGTTGCTAACTATTGTATTTGAAAACTGGGCAGAGCCGCTAGCGAACAAGGACTACCTACTAAAAAGAGTAGAAGAGGTCGGAGGTTCACTCAGACTTACGTGACTAAACGCCAACAAAACGACAAAGCTAAATGCTAATCTTGATTCCCGATACAATAGAATCTATTGTTATATAGAAAAAAAAAACAATAAAATTTAAAAACATTTACTGTTGAAAGCTTTCTTCATGCATAAGCCACCATACCAATAATTCACTCACATTTCAGAACACAATCGTACTGCGATACCTCACGATCGCGGTTTGGCTCGCTACCTCGATGTCAATACTCGATATTTTACATGGATGGCGGTGCGAACATGTCGGTCCAGTCGCACCTCGATGTCGATACTCGCTATTAGTAAGCAGGAATATTAAAAATCAAATCAATTAGCACCTCCTTATCCATAATTCAATTCACACAGAATCACCAAATGAAAACAATAAACTGATGGTAGGTAATGTTTATTTCACAGTTTAAAAGATACACAGTGACATGAACGATATAGGATTAAAAATGATAATGACGCTTCTTCCAATTAGCTCCATTGATTTTATACTATTTTTCAAACAAAGGGTATAAAGGTTGACGGAAATTTGGTTAAAGACAACGATAACAAGGGATATCTTCGGTAAATGAACAATATAAAAAAGGAATCGATTTGAAAGATCTCGTTGACTCTAAATATAAACAATTAGCATAGGATACTCATCCGAATGCAGGTCCCAGATGTATAATAATCAGATATTCACAACATTACGATAAGCTGAAGCAAATTTGACCAATCACGAGCCAGATCACATGCTGCTTGCCGCCGACCGCGATGTAAAAACAAAATATATTGTTTTCACGTAAGCATCGAAGTAAACCTCCAAGCAGGCAGTGAGGTATCCTTCGGCATATGCGCGCGTATCTAGTTAGGCATCATCGGCATGTTCGTACCCTTTATAATGAAAACTATCGAAACACAACTGTCTCAAACTGATAACATTTTTAAAAATGATATATTGTTGGATTATATTTTCCGTATTGCTAACAATGTAAACGCAACCATGTGTTTTAAAAATATTATCAAAAATAAGCACTTAAAAATCTCGGAGGATTATACTTCTTCTTAAAATAAGGCAATCCGCCCTTAAAGAGCGATTTGTGCCATTTTGCAAGTTATAAATGAGGTACCGCTAAGAAAGGGAAATTAATCATATATTTATGTCAAGAATTTTGATATTATCACTATCAGATTAGGCGAGTTTATAGCAAGAAGATAACAAATATTGGTTGGGAGTTGGAATTTGGCCTCGATCAGCTCATTGTAAAAGGCATTCCGCAATGGGCAGGCAAAAAACATGTGATCAAGGGTTTCCTCCTCCGAACCACACTCGCAGATTGGACTTTCCACTATGTTCAGTCTGAATAAATGAGCAGCTATTAGACAATGGTCAATTCTCATTCTAGAGATTCTAGAGATAGTTCTTTTGGAAAGCTTTTTATTACTAAACCAGGGTTTGCTAGGAATATTAGTCTGTATACTTTTTAAACGCTTTCCCTTGTGATCACTTGTATCACTACACAGTGATATCCAGATGTCTTTAGTACGATTTTTAACATTATTCAGCCTATCATTCATTGGGCAGAAGAAACGCTGTGGGGGGGACACAAGGATTATATCAATATACACTAATATAAATAAGCTAAACCAACTCATCATCCTGAGGAGAATAAGTGGTAAAAGAAGCGTAGGATAACGCGGCATCTCATGGCTGCGTAACTTGAAAGACTGGTGTATGTGTAACTGAGTTGTTCCGTACGGCGGTAAATAAAATCGTAATAGTCAGAATGATCGCCGACCTCCGATAGGAGATGGCACCATAAGAAGATATTAATATAAAACATAATCCTCCCTGTTCTCAGGTTTACAACAACATTATAATATCCTAAGATAAAAAAGACGGGACGTACTTATTTAACGTAACATATACTATACACATACGTATGTGTCCGGCGCGTGCAGTGGGAACATTGAAGCATGACTTTTTTTTATATAAAAACGTATATTTTGGAAAAAAAAATAGATATCAAATATTTATGCTACAGATTTTTATGATATATCAAAATATTAATACTACGATAATACGTGATAGAAATATTACGAAATATATGTTTGTATTCCAATTTTTTTTCCAAATAATTGGTCACTTAAAAGTCATGCTGCGATGTTCCCACTGCACGCCCCTGGTATGTGTATAGTATATGTTACGTATAACTGCAAAAATGTGAATAAATGCTATTGGTGACGTAAACCTGTTTATAAGTACCGTGCCGGAGACAAGGCGTGTTCGAGTGTGCTTTCTTCGAGCGCTGACAGCAGCACAAAATATTTTTGAGATGATCATACGATTACCGATCTTGAGTGATCTTGGCTAACGGCGCGATTGACTTTTGGACTTTCTATGATAACATCTATGCAAGGTGGTGGCCGGTACCCAGAAAATGTTGAGCGAATGTGCTATCTTTTATTGTTTTATAAATTGCATTAGCAATCTAAACATTAATGTTTTACCTCGACCCAATCTTGGCACCTCACCACACACCGAGCTCATTTCCAGGGGTCTTGATTGCTCATCTTAAAAGGTTGGCCATACTCCAAAAACTATCTCGATTTTTAAAAGCCTACACTGAGTATTTTGCAGGAAATTCGTTAATTAGATAACACAACAGATTATACAATTGTGCATAGATGATCATAATCCCTTCTTTAGGCGAGGGGATTGGGTCACAGCGGATGAATGAATGTACCCCTCGCATATACAGGTTTATTTGGAAAACATTAATAACCTCGCAGGACTATATTCCTGCTTTGATTATGAGTCGAAAATGTTCGAGCTATCACTACCTAATATCAATAATTATGGAGATATGCGACATGAAGGTTTGCCTTTTTTTCAATATTTCTGACTTATTTTTTTGTAAAACGTTGGACTATTATTACAGTAACTTGAGTGATTACGAAAAATTCATTTGTTTAAATACAAGTTAAATAAAATGATAAAAACTGTGAATAATAAGTACCAATTGGAATTCGAAGATTTTTATTTTTCTATTTGACTTGTATAAAGGGAAATTAATTTTTCATATGCAATATAAGTTACTGTAATGATAGTCCAACGTTTTACAAAAAATAAATCAAAAATATTGAAAAAAAAATGCACTTTGATGTCGCATATCTCCATAACTATTGATATTAGTTCATGATAGCTTGAATATTTTCGGCTCATAATCAAGGCAGGAATATAGTCCTGCGAGGTTATTAATGTTTTCCAAATAACCCTATAAAATAATTGTTTCAAAATTAACAAGCTCGTGGTATTTTTTAAACATGTTTTTAAGGAAATGTGGAACCAAAAAGCGAATGTATCGGAAACTTATTGGAAATTTATTGGTACACAACCTTCCAGGAAATTTTCTACTTTTTAGTTTTAATATTAGTCAGTGATAGGAAACTAGCGCAATCTTTTGGTGAGCTCTATAACTTATTTCCCATATAAAATTTTGATTAATCAGGTGTGATAGATTAATTGATTAATTATCAGTGGCGCGCAGTGTGAACATCGCAGCATGACTTTTACGTAATCAATTATTTGGAAAAAAAATCGGAATACAACATATATTTCGTAATATTTCTATTACAATTGTTATCATAGTATTCATATTTTGATATACCTATCATAAAAATCTGTAGCAAAAATATTTTATTTCTATTTTTTTCCAAAATATACGTTTACAAAAAAGTCATGCTTCAATGTTTCCACTGCACGCGCCTGTTAATTAGTGACGCTGGATTGATTCATGCATTGTTATTGAGAATACGTGTGTGTGCAAAATTTCAGCTCGATTGGACATTGGGAAGCGGATAAGATTCCGTCCAGACAAACAGGTGAAGCTAATATAAGCGCGGTCAAAATATCAGTTTAATTTCAGGGTAATCCGGTGTATGACGTCACACTCTCGCTTGGCAAGTTTTGATTCGTAGGATGGGAAGTGGATGGGACAGTGCTGATAAAAGAAGTAATGACGAGTATCGATGCAACTTTTAGTGAGTCCATTCGGCAACATCAATAACGACATTATGTGTTGAATCTATTATTATTATTGCACAATCCATTTTTTTATATTGAATGCACGTCGATTTCGCCGGTCGACCGTGAACCAATAACGTGGTGCTGTCGGTAGAATATTTTTTGGCAACTTTCACATCGAGTCCGCTCCGGGTGCAACGCACGCACGCGTGACGTCACAATTGCCTGAAGGACAAAACGGCATCACATTTCAAGCAAATTTTATAATTCAGTTTCAGTGCCGATAAATCGGCGTTTATTAGCTCAATAACTTTTATAACAGCTTGCATCAAAACATAATTAATGTTAAGAATATTTACAGAGTTTATGAATAAGATAGCAACAAATACAATATACAATTTTTTGTATGCAGGCCTTTATCGTTACCTACCTCGCTAGGTACATAAAAATACCTGTTCTGAGGTAAGTAGCCATTCCATTCTTTGAGACTCCATTTAAATATTTAATTTCATGGTTACGTAATTAGAAGAATAAAAGAAAAATAAAGTAAAGTAATTTAGAGTAAAAAGTATATAAAGTAAATAAGAAATTGAAATGCAAACTTTGATGTCGCATATCTACATAACTATTGAACATTTTGCTTAAACATTTTTGAATCATAATTAAAGCAGGAATCTACCTGTAAAGTATTGTGGACTAGCTCTGTTACACCCTGTATATTTAACTAAATAAATTGTCATGTGTTTTCAAGTTTGTGTTTACTGGGGTATTATGCCGTGTGTTACGACCTTTCGGGCCGACGTTTCGGATCCCATTGCAATGGGATCCGAAACGTCGGCCCGAAAGGTCGTAACAACAGGGCATAATACCCCAGTAAACACATACTTGAATATTCTGAGTGGCCGTGAAAACCTAAGAACATTCTTAAATTGTCATGTGGGTTTGTAGACAGGGTTTTACAGCTGTAACGATGTAATATTTATTTATATAGACAAAAGTGTCTTTGTGAACTGAAAATTTTATCCGTTAAAACATGTCCATTGAGTTTAACCGTCTTATGTAGGTATCCCTCGGTATTCTGACATCTTCTTTGATCTTTTTGAAAATGTTTGGGGTATGATTCCAGTGGACATTCGGCCGTATTATGAAAATAGCATTATTGGGATTTTAAGATTGTTATCCCAACACTTAATAGACGAGGATAAAAATAAGCTCTACGTCGGTGTTTGTTTCTTTCAGTTTCTACTTGAGAGAGGGGGAGACGACGCGGTACATGAAGGTTATCAAACGTCAAAATATATGTACGAGTCCAACGCGACAATATCAATTTTGCCATAATTTTACACCAGGACGCTGCGAGAGAAGAAATTATTAAGTGTATATGAAATAATATTTTTTCTATAAGCTTTAAAATACAGCACTAGTACTTATCTCATATCATTTTAGTCGAAACATAAGAATTGTAAGGTTACGTTTGCGATAGGTACTTCGGTAATCTATTTGAATCTCTTTCAGACCAGACCTCCGTGGATAAGAAGGCACCGGAGAAATCACTTTTCTAAAGGCATTGCAGACATCGGACACCGCAAATAAAGGTATTTAATTTGAAAGAGATATATGAAAATATACAAATAAATTTAAGTACGACGAACACCGACGTACACCTAAACCAACACTTCGTTTATTTTTATTTTCATCTGTTAAGTGTTGGGATAAGAATCTTAAGATCCCGATTTTGCTATTTTCGGAATACGGCCGATTATCAGGTTGACCAATAGTAACTTCAATGTTGTATCACTAAAAATGGAATACGGAAATGTAAGATTGGTACAATCTACAGATAATCCAACACAGATGCCCGTGGCCTTTACCGCACGAGTCTGCATACGACAAAAAATTTTTTTTTGCGCGTACGAAATAATAATGAACAAAAACAGTGAAACAGCTTGCAGAGCAAGAGCTTCCATGTACCATGGAGGGTATCGAGAACAGTGACCCGAATCGCCGTGATACGTCACGACCAATCAGAGCGTGAGAAATTACTTGGAATGAAGGAAGGGAACTCCTCCATCGACGAGTCTTCACCACGCAAGAGAAGTGACAAAGCTGTAACTTTTTTTGCTTATGCAGTTACACGTCTCTGTTTTGCATCTTTCATTTCTCCTAAATAATCAAGATTTTTGCATAATGCAACTTTCAGCAAAATTAAATTTAATCAAGATATATTATAGATGTCTCATAGAGATGAAGCTACTTTTTATGGGAAAGGAGGTATGAAAGTCTTTTTGGGTATCCTTAGGGCTTACGACCTATCTATCTATTTATATACGACGTATGGCTGGCTTAAGTGATCACTTTATACAATATAACTTTCACCAATTCCATCCATGATAGAATACCACTACTATAAATTTTTTTGGAACCTGTAAATATATGTTTAATTTGCACATCTTTTTTCATGCGTGTGTTGTATTTTTACTACTGCCACCTATGGCTGAACATGTTGTCATTCCCATAAACCAATACAGATGTCGCCGTTGGTAATGAGATGTGTATATTTTTGATTGGACTTTTCTTTGACCGGTAGAATCCGAAAAAATTCTCAATTAGAAAGTATATCCGTAATCTAAATGTGTAATTGGAGGAGTGCTTTCACACAAACGATAATAATCATAATAGTAATACAAATGGGATGAAACCGACGGTTCCTACGTATACTGTCGAATCTGCAAAAATTCTTTTTCCGTTTTACTGTCTTAAAACATTCAGTTTTCTTTATATTTTAGGACAAGGTAAAAAAAAGCGTTTTCGTGTCAAACAAAGCATGCACTGGAGGAAAAGTAAACCAATTTTTAACAATATCCGAAAATAAAATATGGAGTAAATCGGATCGTTTAAAATAGTAAAACGAAAATCGATTTTTTGCAGATTTGACAGTATACGTTGGGACCGTCAAACGGATTTTGTAGACGCGATAACTCGCGATCACATTTCCCTTAATACTTTCTGAAAAATTAATCTCGTAAAATCTCGGTTATTGAGTCAGCTTGATCTGCCGTTTCGTTTATTCGTTAAAATTGGTACCAGAAAAAAAGTTAAAAACGAAGAAAATTTCATACACATACAAAATCTACCTAATTCTTACGGCCAATTTCGGTTCATTGAATATTATTGTTGATGGTATCAGCTGCATGATAAAAATACATTAAAAGTTAAGCATTGGTGTAGATTTTTGCGGGTAGATCATTGCGCTTAAGTTAATACACCTTACCAGGGTGGTGGTAGTTAACACCACCACCTTACCAGGGTGGTGGTAGTTAACACCACCACCTTACCAGGGTGGTGGTAGTTAACACCACCCTGGAAGAATAAAATTTAAGTAGGAATTGTAATTTTTTGCGAGGTAATTAATTTTGTACTGGCACTTCTTTATGTTCATATGAACGATTACTTTATTGCAAAACTTTTTATTTTAAAATGGCCGCGTTATATCTATTTCAGTATAACCCCTCCGTGACTGATTGCAATTTTCTCCGGTGCATGTTTGATCGAGACAGAAAAGAAGATCATGTCCATATTACGAAATGAAATATCTGCAATATAGCATACGATTTGGAAAAATTTTTTTTTGGGAAATTAAAAACTATTTGAAGAAAAAAAACATTTTTTTCCGAAGAATATTTTTTCTCTATGTTCGTCACTAACGCTGACAAGATGTTACGCTAGATGGCGCTGTTCTCGCAGCTTTAAGACGCGTCCGAGAACACGCGGTAATGGAACGAACGTTATTTTTGACGGAATATTTATAAACGATTTTTTCTTTTAATAATAACCCTTTTACAATTCGACACCAACATTCCTAAAACGATTTTTTTATGAATAAATATTTTTTAATTTTTTAATGTAGTTGTCTCCATTGCTAAGATTTAGTTTTGGCGTTAACAGCAAAATTGCTCCCCGGTATCGAAAGGATAGTTTCACAAATTTAGTATCTAAAAAAAGGTTAAAATTTGAGCTAGTTTCATGACGCGAAATGTCTTTCCTACAAATGTCAGAACCTTTAACAACTTACTTGCAGAGAATGCCGACGGCGGCGGCGCCACGAGTAATTTTTATTTTAACGAGCTTTGCTCAATGTTTTTACGTAAGAAGCAAGCTGTAGTAGGTACAGAGTGTGAAGCATAGTAATGCCAAAAACTTCATTAAAATCTGTTTGTTTCCTAAATATAGGAATACGTAGCGACCGACATTTGAGAAGCATTTAAGCCTATGTAGTTTATGTAGACTCATATTTTTCAGTATACGTATACAGAAAAATGTTGCTTAACGCGAATAAAAATTGGCGCATAAATCAATTAGTACGCTCAAGCTATTCCAGATATACTCCTTTAAGCGGCTGATTAATCAATTAACGCGGTTTTTGGTTTTCATTGTATTGCATTGTAACCGTAAATCTCTCTCTTCTCAGACTCACTGGCAGTTGCCTCCGTGCCTTCATAACTTGAACACGAAAAAGAAGAGGTTGTTAAAAAATGAGCCTGCAAAGATACATTATTATTAGATGTAAACCAGAATAAATAAATAAGTGCAGAAACTTGGTCAAAGATGGAAAATATCAACTGTTCGAAGTGCATTACTCCAATATTTTGCAAAGGAGTAGTTTATTATTTCATTATGTATGCGTTCACAGAGCGGAACAATTACAGGACGATTCTTTGGTCAAAGTTCTTCAAGGATGCGTTCTGTACCGATACACGTCGATAGTGTGCGTGAACGATATCTATGCGAGAAAGAGACAAAGTTGTATGACCGCTTTACGCTAGACATTAATGCAACAACGCACTTGATGTACGCTATCGGTTACGTACACCGCGCGCAGTGTCCGGTTGTTTTAAATTACACGCAAATTTAACATGTTGATAATAATTATTAATAAACCTTTTATAAAATTTTCCGAAATTTCTGGATGGATATCCAATATATTAATATAATAAAAAATATTGTTCAATTTTCGATTTATTCATTATAATTATTAAGATGTGGTTATTATTGTTAAATTCTATGCCCATAAAATAATTAATGTTAAACAAATTTATTTAAATATATTGTAATTGTAAAAAAAAATACAATTGCATCATATTCATCAGTGGCCGACTGTAAAATGCCATGAGTAAGAAACTGACCTGTACGGTTTGAATTGATTCTTAATTATTATTTTTTTATTCACATTGTTAATGCTACAAGAGGCCGTGAGGCCCAATTACTGTAGTAAAACAGCCAAGCTTAAGAAAATCGCGTATATATATTGTGTCCGCACCGGGAATCTCGGGTCGCACTAAACGTGGTTTTCCTATACTACACGAATTTTTTTTGAAATCGAACCCGGAACCCTCGGTGTGAGACTTTTGAGTGGTGGTGTTGGAGTGGTGAGACGGTGGGAGGTATTTGCAGACATCTTGTTCTGGATCGATACCATTCCTAGAAACGTTATCGGATCTCTTTGTTCCAAGGAGATGTCATTCGAAAGGCAAGCTGATAAGATATATGTAGGAAGTTATTTGTTTTTCTGCGCAAGTAGTACAGTAATCCAATATTGGCGCAATACATCGATGATTATTTGTGTGATGATGATTAAATGATTGTGATTAAACATCGTAAATTATGATAAAACTCATGTACGGATAAAGAGAGGTCACCGTTGTTTATTATATCATGTTCTTTAAAATTTTCTATATCATAAAGATTTTACCACTGTTTGAATGATTATTGATAACGGTATTGGGCTGGAGAGTGAGTCGACTTCTGGGGTAACAGAAGGATGGAAAAGAGGAGGACAGGAGTTCTTAATCCAAAAATGGCTGAAATCGGCTAAAGTAATTATGAAGCGAACGCAGTTAGAGCACTAATAATTCAATCAAGCCATCTTACATCGAACATAATTCGTTAACTTCCTTAACCTAAAATTTCGCCCAAAATCTGCGACTACCATATTTCTTAACTTTCGAACTTTATGCGAATTAAGTTCCTCACATTTAGATACATATTGGCAGCGTTTTTTTCTTTATTTATTAATTCTTTATTTTTTTGTCAAGTTTTCTTATGATTGAAAAAAAGAAAAATACTGCTAGCGGTAAGTTATTGGACAACCTAAAGACTTGATACTTCTATCAAAAATGTATAACAAAGTTGCAGTGTGCTGATTTACCGGTACAAGATTTATAAGATCACCTAGCATTTTGCATATTAAACCTTTTTCTGAAGTTATGTAGTCATTATAACATCTTTCTACCCACGCCTCTATTGTGTTCTAGCTTTCTTTGCGGGATGAGTTTTGAGAGATCATAGTTCTCACTGCGAAGAATATATCCGAAATACGTATATAACTTTCCTTCGTTTTATAGTTGTTATAAGTTCTCTTGATTTATTTATACGACTTAGTATATCTTAATTGGTAATGTGGTCAACCAAGTAAATCTTTAGTATGCTTCGGTATAAAAGCACCTAACCTCTCAACGGTGGCTTATTTTAATGTTCAGATCTCGCCTTTTCCGCCCTCAAATAGATCGCGGAAAATATTTTACATTTCACAAAATATGTTGAAAGAGAGTAATAAATTAATAACACTGAACATATTTTTTTCAAAACTTTTGTAATGGCGGTTGGCCGATACATATCGGCCGTTTGGGGTCAATTCGATGAAACTAGAAAAAAATTAAAACGGTATCAAAACACTTTTTAGAATTTATGCATTTTTAAACTTTTTGTTTCCACCTATATTTACCTAATTTATAATATAATCACACATAATAATTTCGTTGTCTGTCCGTCTGTCTGTTTGTAGACGTAACTTCGTGTAACGTCAGTAATTTCGTGCGAATTCATGGCTAAAAAACGAAATTAAACGGCCGGAGATGGGGCCTGAGCCCCGGGCAAGCAAACCCGAACTGGCCGCTCAACGCATACTGCTACGGCCGCCTCTCCGTAGACCGCCAAAAAGATAATACAAATATATACCAAAGCTTTGCAAAGACGCGAAACAATGTTCCGTCATTTATGACGGATTGCAGCTAGTGATATATATTTATAAATGTGTATTTTTCTTCAATTGCCAAATATTTGTAGGTTTTTTAGGTTTCACTTAAATGACACTGGGCACTTAAAAAACTCTGTTATGATGCTGATATTTAATGTCCATTCTACAATGGTCCGAAGCGTGAAGTTAGTTGCACAAGCAAATTGTAAAATTCTGTCAGAAATCGCGATTGGTCCGAGAGAGCTGACCCATTCATTAGCTTGTTACAATATTTGTACAATTTGGTAAAACTGGAAAAGGAATCTGAAGTTACACCGTTCGAGGACCAGCGCTTGTACCGTAAAGGAAAGTATGTAAATGATACCGATTCGTGGTGTGTCTCCGTATCCGTCTTGACTTCAAATTGCGTTATGATTTCAACACATCATGTCCGATACAACCCGTTAAGTTTCACTTTCTATTGAATTTCATCACTATAAATTTCACTCTTGTGGTGCTCGCGGCCGATAACAAACAGGACGGTGGTCATCATCATAAAATTAGTGCGGAAATCTCGTTTTCATCGTTATCTTCAAGTTATTCAACAAAATGATTATTTAATAGACTAATAAAAAAAAATTACTTTCAGAAAATAATGACTGCGAATTTGTTTTTTGGTTTTAGATATTTATCTGTACATGTTACGAAATATTATACATAATACGATATTCAATTTAAATATAATATGTATTGCAAATTCTATTAATGATAAACATAATTAACACTCCATGCCTCCCGTGTTTAAAGCGGACAGAGTTTTAAAAAACATTAAAGTGTGAAAATTATTTAATTATACAATTATTTAATTTTATAATTTAATATCAAACGCATTTTTTTAAAGGTTGTCAACAAAAAGCAGTTCCAAACCTATCTATATAAAATAAAGCAATTCATAAAAAAATGCAATGCCACAACTTCTAATTCTACAAGAAACAGTTTTCACAAGAAACAGGATCTTATTCCTCAATCACATAATCACATATGTAAATGAAACGCGGAAACTCCCATTCATCGGAAATATAACATCTTTTAGGTTGACGATACACTTCTTATAATGAACGAGACAACTTGGAAGCGACACCTAACAAGGAATGCAATCGTCAATACGACGGTTTGGCGTCAATTATTTTAAACTAACCCAAGGTGACATTTCAACGTGCCCTACGTAAAGTACTCTATCTGAAAATCTGTTACAATGTAGGAGAGAACCTAGATCTAGAACCTAGTATTTTTTATTATTAATGAAGCTTTTTATCTGAAAAGCTTTATAAAGCTTTAAAATATGCAATACTAGTTGAGAATTTCAGTATAAAATAAAATTTAGATATAAAAGTACGATCTAAACTCTCTCTTCTGCACAATAAGCAGATAGAGTAGGTACTTTACGTAGGGCAAGTCGATTTACTACTTCACATTCATACTGAACTACAAAAAAAACAATCGTTCTGAAATAGATAAAAAAGGTGGCAATTGCAACAGTAAAAACGAATGTACCTACTTAGAATTGTATACCATTATCTAAAAAAAACATTAAATACTTGGGAATTAAAATAGACCAAAATCTAAAATGGTTTGAACAAACTACCTTCTCAACAAACGAATTATACAAACTGTTTCCAATACCAAACGTGGAAGATATAATAATGCAAGTTTCTTTAATCAAAAATGTGTAAAGAGAAAAATCTAAACCAACCTGGAATACTATAAACTAATGAGAAATGGTAACCAAATAATTACATCAAAAATTAAAAACAACGCAAATGCAAAACCATTACATTTGCAAAGCCATCAGCTACTACAACAATTTCCACATCGAGATACGCCGTATAAATAATCATACATAAAATATTTTAAAAATTAAAACTTTTTTAAAATCAAACACGCATTCATAAAATTCAAAATTTAAATCAAAATAATTAATTTAAAAAATTCCTTTTATGTATATTCTGACTATCATTATTAACACTCACATCTATTAAATATTTCACACTAATATTATTTACAGTATAAGAACTGAGGCTCCCTCGTCAGACACAATAGTTCTCTTTACTGACGAGGTCAACATGAATAAAATAGCTCAAAAAAAATAAATGTCAATGGAACAAGTTTTAATATAAAAATGTAATGTACACCATATATTAAATAAATAAATAAAATAATAATGTTTTCTTAAAACTAAGCTTCTAAATCAATCCGTTGGTGTATAAAACACGAGTCAAGTGATAACTGTATGCAATCTCATTTGTTCTCTCAACACCACGTGAAGTACAAGCGATTATGTTAATGTTCTTAAATCCTCACACTCAATTAATTGCTTTTCTTCCACAAGGCAAACTGGTTTACGGTTTACGAATCTTGTAAGATAACATACAGAGATTGTGATTCGTAAATGCGTGCCGTTTTACTATTCAAATCGAAGATTTTTATTTATTAATAAAAATGCAATATGTTTAATTAATAAATCATGTGTTCACCATTATAGAGGCAATTTGTTCCCATTTAGATGGAAAATTTTGGTGAGAAAAAAGTATTGACAATGTCGTGAACTTCTGCATTATCCAGTTTAATTAATGTATGAGCAGGAAGAAATTTGGGGCTAGGGTAAAAATAAGCGCAAGTCTTTTAAATTTTTTTCTTGCGTTGCTTCACAAAGACGCACTTTTCAACAGTCCATTTTGGGGTTTTCATTTAATAATTTTATAATATGATGTTTATAAAATATGTATCGCTTTCTGTATATAAACACAGTTATAAATATATCAACTAACCCAGTGACATGATGAATATTATTTAACATTACATAAATCAATCGATCGGAAATTCGATAGCTTAACATAAGTTAAACTAATAGTAAACATCGATTGATCACGTATAGCGTGCGCAGTAAATTTTTTATAGATTTTTGTTTTCTGGTTTCTTCGTAACAAGCTGTTGTTGGGGTAAAACATAATCTTACGCCAACTGATTTCATTTGGGGTACTAAGTCATGATAGTAATATTTACCGGGAGTATTTCACTATAACATTTTTAAGAATAGAGGTCACATTTCATAATCATAGAATCATCATCATCATCCAATTAAATGGAATGTTCTAGCAAGTGATAAATAAAAAGATACCCAGCGATAATAAAGAATTCATAGTCGAGTGATAAATTGCAAAATAGTGTGAATTTAGGAATAGTTATATAATTCGTGTTAAATGAATTTGTCAATTTATTACAGTAATTAATTAATATTCAATAAATCGCTAATTAATTTCCAGTATTTTCGTGACAACATAATAGATAAACACTCAAAAAATAACGAGTGAGAGTGGCCGATAAATATAAGCATTACACACTTCTAAGCTTTTTAGCACATTCGTGACAGGAGTTATAAGTTATTGCGAAAGTTTTTTAATGGAAAAATCGAAAGTTTCAACGTAATAAAAGCAAACGCAGCAGGTCGTTAAAATACTCGCGCGGTCGTGAACTATCGACCGACTGGTTTTGACTACAAAAATGCTCTGTTTTTGTATTCACAAATCAGATTTGTTATTGAAAAATGTTCGTACACCGTTTTACAAAGTTTATACAAATTGGAAATAAATTCCACCAATAATATTTTATAATATATATAAATATAAATAACAGTTAAAATAATATTTCAATAAAAATTATTTTTGTGACAATCCACACAACTCTTTATGCACGCACAAAAACACACAAATCATTTCATATTTTTTTGATTGGTTATCACCAATCCAAAATTAAAGAGTGCAAAGGAAAATTTTACAATGTTTGTTTTGTAATAGATAAATCTGTGTAAATTAATTAAAGAATATTGTTACTTTCTAGTAAAAATAAAACACTTTTGTATTAGCTAAAAGTATTATCAATCTTGCAATACCGATCTTGCAATACAACACGGAGTGTTCTTTGTAGATACCCAAAGAAATAACTGCAAAAGAAGTGCAAAGGAAAATTACACAATGTTTATTTTGTAATAGATAATCTGTGTAAATTATCAGTCAGTATAAATTCGCCAATAACACGATGCACCAGCTCTATTGCATCTGTATATAGTATATTGTTTTTATGCAAACAATGTTAACCTGATCCAAAAACCATGTCGACGGTCCCTACGTAAGCTAAGGCACCAAAAAGAAGCAATTTTAAAGGACAGCTGTTTGAAGTCTGACTTTACATACAAAATGAGCG
This sequence comes from Agrypnia vestita, assembly GCA_016648135.1. Lineage (NCBI taxonomy): Eukaryota > Metazoa > Arthropoda > Insecta > Trichoptera > Phryganeidae > Agrypnia > Agrypnia vestita. The sequence continues at coordinate 21,778 of JADDOH010007842.1, read as the reverse complement.
TTTTTTCCGCTTTTACGTAAGTTTTTTTTTCTCTAAAACTGTAAAATATATTTAAATAAAATATAGTTAAATTTTGTATTGCGTAAAAGACTATTTTCTATGTATCGTTACGAAAAAATAAAAAAAATGCATTTTTGGTAGATGTCCGAGTTCAAGTAGGGAACGTCGATGTGTTGAGAATCAGCGATTAGATGGTGAAATCTGCAACATCCTGCAAAGGCAGTCGGAGAAGTTGGCCTCGAATAGTTTTGGATGAGGGATCATCACTGTCCAAGCGACCACTATTACTTATTATACTGCCCAAGTCAACTCGATCCAAAAAGTTCCTAAAAATAATGTTTAACATAATTTCTCTCCATCAACAAGGACAACAAGTAGATATTTAACCTCTACGGATACTCTTCCTCTGTCCACATGAGAACTGGAGAGAGGGAGAGAGAAGAAGAGCGAAAGAAAAATGGCCAATCTTAGATACACAGACGGCACACCTCTCTTTAATCGCCAATTTCCAAGCAGACGTGCAACGCTGCTTCAATGCGTAAAAGAAGAAAGTAAAAAGATAGCTTCGATATAAATAAATTGAAGACGAAGCTCGTGATCGAACTAGCCAGAGTTAGAAACGGTGAAAGAAAAAATTATCTCGGAGTAATAGGTAAGTGCCGACAGTGGAGAATTCTAGAATAAAATGAATGATATTGCATAAAACCGAGGGAAAAGTAATAATTATAAAAATGAACATCCATAAATTTACCGATGCATTTCAGTTTTTAAATTTTTCAGTTAGGTATTTGAACTAAAAATTATTACAAATATAAATAAATTGGATTGAGCATTTTTTTTTAAAGATTTACCCTGCATGATACGAGGTGTCTCAACTAGCAACAAAAATTTCGATGAATCTACTTCATACAATTTTTAATATAAAAAAATCTTTAATGTCAACAGTTAAGGAGAAAAGCGACTTTCGTAAAACGATAGACTATCATGAAAGTAATTTATATTGATTTGAATAAAATAAAATAATTAAAACTTTTAACAACTCAATTACTCAACGTGTAAAAATTCAACAAAAAAAATTAAGTGTGGTTAAAACGAGGTTTTAATGATTTTATTTAAAAAATGATGCCATAGTGGGAATTTGAAGAAGTGTACATTAAAAACTCAATCGCTTTGATACTCGTCAAATAAAATGATTAAAACCTTACTGCATGGTTTCTGCATGGTTTTAAGCGTTTTATTTCACTTGTATCAAAGCGAATGAATTTTTTATGTTCGATGTTAATTACTTTTATGATAGTCTAACGTTTTACAAAAGACTTGTTAGAATATTTAAAAAAAAAAAAAAACTTTGATGTCGCGTATCTCCTTAACTATTACCCCAAACTGTGAAGAATATTCTCTATTAAAAATTTAATGGAGAAGAATCCTCGGAAGTTTTTGTTACTGGCTATGGACACCTGTAAAATATACTATATATTTCTAATTTCTATATATATATATATAATTTCTAATATACTATATATTTCTAAATTCGAACAGAATGTCTGTCTTGTTTGTGTTTATCTTTCAGCTTTTGTTGATTTCAATATCGTAGAATAATAAAATATCTTTTTAAGTGATTTTTATGACAGTAATATTAATAATACCTGTCCATTTACACCAGTTCATAAGAATCGTGCAACAAGTTTGTCGCGATATGAGGTGTTCTTTGATACGAAAATGAAGTCTCATAAATATATAATACCTTATGTATGCATGTATGTATGTATTGTGATTAAACACAAAGATGCATTTCGCGTAGATACTTTCACGACCAATGCCTTTTACTTTCACTTGGTATATTCGTTTTTTGCCAAATTAAGGTGACGCATTTGAACTCAGCATAAAGATGTGATATTTTCTAAAGAAATAAATAATTGACAATAATATTATTCGATGAGAACTCCACATTTCGTAGGCCTCTTTCCATTTAAGAAAGACAACCGAATTAGTATGTGTAAGTCGTGCGTAAGACGCACGTTGTTTGTGCCTTGTACGCACGACTTACACATGCTAATTCGATTATCTTACTTAAATGGAAAGAGGCTACACGTGCATTATAAATAAATATATTTTTAAAATGAAAGGAGTGTGTTTCGGCTATTACAAACATGAATGAACGTACCGATCAATTTTATTCTTGATCGAGAAATAACATCGTATAATTTTAACTACCATTTTTTATCTCAGTATAAAAACTCACCTGTCTACTAATGAAAAGAAAAGGAACAAAAATGCAAGTGTTTTACATTTTTGTGTGTGGCTAATGTGTTAAAGTTTAAACTTCTTCGATGAGTGGTGAAATGGAAGATAAGTAGGTTAATGCAAAAAAATATATTGAATTCTTCCAAAATGGACATAAATTTTGCTAATATAAGTATACTGTATTCGTATATTGTTTTAATTTTGATGAAGAAAATAAATAGTTCATAGACTTTTAGCCCATGTTCCGAGGCTTGGTTTTTCGATCTGTGTGCTTTGGTTCTTGTTTTACAGAGAGCTGACTGTATCTAAGAACTCTCCTTTTTCATCAGTACGAAACTCCGAAATTCGGAAGATCTGCGATGTCGAAGATGTCATGACAGAACGGATTGAACAAGAGTGGTAAGAATAGGCAAGAACGAGATACCTACAGACAATAGACCTCCAGGAAGACCACCAAAACGATGAGGAGACAGCTGTTCATCCATATCCCAGGAGCAGGAGCTGAGAAACAACAGGACATAGTCCTAACACAGACTGAAGAGAAGAAAAAGACTTTTAGCCCAGATTAACGTTAAAAGATCAAATTACGTTTTGTGATTTGCATAACTATTTACTTTTTATCAATGTACTTACGTAAACTTGTGGACAGGCTTTGGATATTGAGATTTTGTAAAAAAATATATAATAATAATGATAATGTAAAATATATAATATGCTTCAAGCAGCTGGTACGACTAATATTAAAAAAATACACAGTTTAATAATTCACCTCTGTTTAAGAACCGGTTGTATTATTATGTTGTATACTCGGTTAATATTAATAGTTAACTCAACTATTACTGTAAACTAAGTCGATATAATTGTCCCAAAGCCAAAAGGGACTTTTCGATAAAATAGCACGAATCGAAATTCCCTCGTAGAATGCGGGTGACATTTTGACGCCCGCTGCCTGGCGCGCCCGCGGCCGCGTCGTTTGCATTTTCCTGTTTCGATTATTTTTGCTCTCACCGTCGCGTCGGTGCAGAATTATTCGTCTCCAGGTAAATAGTATGCTCGGTCCGCGAAACTCCACGCGCACCTAAACTCAACGCTCAGTCGGTAGGAATTCCGGCAATACAGTCACTCGCGTGCTACTGAGAAATGTTTTGTAGTTCCAGCCAGATCGCTCGACTGAGAGGAAATACTCCGTGGAGAAAGTTCGACATACATAATACTATCGCGACCTCTGAAACGAGGGTTGCCACTTGTATTAATTATTAATATTTTAATAAAATTCTAAAAGAAAATAATATTTTTCAAGTACCTACATAAAACTCTCTATTAATAACTAAAACTCATTCATGGAGAAGAAAATGATTTTCGGAAGTTGCGACGTCGTTTTTATCACCAGTACCAGTAATAGTACCAGCGCTTATCCCGAGTAATAGCGACTGGAGCGCTTGATGCGCCATCGTCTCGAGACCTCACAAGTAATTCAAAAAAATATTTGAAGACATGCTTTTCTAAGTTTGTTTTGGATTATAAGATTAATTTTAATAATAAACAAACTGGAAACTGCGGGGTAGATAATTAATAACTGGAATTTTAGCAATTGGTGACAAAAATATCGCCGGATGGACACTCGTTTCATTAAATATTTTCTTCTTCAATGAAAGCAAATTTACTTTACGGTAACATTTTTATATTATTAAAATTAAAACAATTCACTTGGTTTAAACCTCTAATTTTATTTTAAAACATTCTGCATGTTTCAGGACCATAATCGGTTGCCCTCTATACTAAACTAGTTTTGAAACAAATTAATGTCTCCTTCATCGTTTTATTTCACAGATTTAATAATGCAATGAATATGAAACGGGTGGACAGGACAACAAATGAAAACATTAAAATAGGCTTAAAGAAATATTCGACGATTTCATTATTTTTTGTATTGGAGTCACATGGCGTGGACATAATATAATTTTGAATTTTATTTAGTGTACTCGTATCTCTAATCCGAAGAAAATTAGTGTTCTTAGTGCAACCTTGAATTAAAACATAAAAACACGTTTTAAAAAATATTCAACGATTAAATTATTTTTGAATACAATAAAATAATCCTCACATCTCGTGGACACAATTTTGTATTTTATTTATAGTGCCTCCTCCTATCTTAAATCCGAAGAAAACGAGTGTTCTTACAACCTTGACAGTGACCAGTGCTTACCTGCTGAGCACTACAACTGCCAGCAAGTTTATTCAATTCTTGTTGAGATGATAAAAACGTCTATAATAATTCTAGAGTAATTATCTAAAATCACTAGAAATTTCTTATGAAGTATTGCATGGACGAGTAGTAGGTACTCACGATTTACGTTTAAAATTTTCTTAAATATTATTCAATTTTATGCCCATGTAAAGCCGTTCTTTCAATGGGCACGATGGTTGAGTATTAAATAAAATAAGACTGTAACAGACGATTAAAATAATTAATCGAGTTACTACAAATTGCACGTGGGTATGCGGTATTCATTCATCCATTTTACAATCATCTTAGTGTTTGACTGTAATAATTACGTTAGCTAATTAAATTAAAGCTTGAGGGACTAGTATAAGCATAACTCGATTGAGTTGTTCCGTGGTAAATAAATTCGTATTCGTATGAGCGCCGACCTCCGATGGGAGATGGTACCATGAGCATAAGAAGAAAATAACATTAAAAACCTATTATGCTATTACATTTTGCATTTATAAACATATTTTTATAAAAAAATAACGTAAATGCTAAACAACGACATGGCGAAACATGCAATATTTATTAATTACAACTGCTGTAGGAAATACATCATTTCGAACCGGGTTATCCTTTTGGATTAATTTAAAGGAAGTAAAAGTAGAGAGGAATTTTTATTTAAGTAATAATAAACAATATTATAAATAGTGCCCGGACAGCAATGGTATGCTGGTATAAGGGAACATTAAGAAGAAGAAAAAGAAAATGAAAGGTAGTACACATATTAACTATCGACACATCGATTTATCTCGATTTATTTAGCGAGTTTATCTCGTGAACACATCTCGTGACATCACACAAGTCTTTTCAGTTGTTTATGGAAAAGTTTCACATTAAATACAATATACTATCAATGTTTGTTATTTTTTTATGGATATATTGTAAATTTTCGACCCATATTTTCTAAAGAATTTAAAAAATATTTCGAGAAGATTTACAAAATAGTAATACTATTTTGTCAATCTTCTCGTAAAATCCAATGGCTTTAGATGATCATCCGTGGATCCTTACTTTTGGAAATTAGGTCTAGATTTAATCCAATTCCAAAATGACTAGAAAAGCTGTACTCTCTGATTAGTCCGTTAACTATTTTGCGAAACAATAGAGAAAACCAAAAGTATATTCAAATAGCAAATACTCCTACACGCATTTCGAAGCCATCCATTTACTTAACTTGATTTCGAAGTGTTAAGATCCAATACTATCAGTGTACCTACTAGTATATTTATGGCTTCCAAGACTTATTTGACTTTAAGTTATCTATCAGTCCGTATACGGTCTTCCATCGGTAAACGTTTGTTAAAGTATCATTTAATTATATTTTTTGTCTAAATATGAAAAGACTTTTCTTCAATAGTTTATAATGTAATTTTTTATTTATATGGTGTCATAATCTGAATATGAAAGAAAAATATGTACGACTTTATGTGCCTCCACAAAAACTTCTTGTTGAATGTTTTGAATTTTTACTCAGATATGTGCATCTCTAATTTTGGTATTATTATATTATAATTTTGGTATAATTAAAGTATTATTGTTTTATATTTTTTGTCTAAAGATGAAAAGGCGTTTCTTTAATAGTTTATAAAGTAAATTTTTATTTTTATGGTAAGTCATAATCTGAGTGTGAAAGAAAAATATGTACGACTTTAAATGCCTCCACAAAAACTTCTTGTTGAATGTTTTGAATTTTTACTCAGATATGTGCATCTCTAATTTTGGTAATAATTGTGTAAACAAGAATTAAAATGTGAAAATCTTAAATGAATAAAAAGAGACGTGTGACAGAGATGTATTCTCTCATGGTTTTCAACTAATAATTAAATAAATATCAATGAATCTCCACTCAAGCGAAGAATTGAACAACCTTCGTTACGCTGATAAATACGATACATCCAGCAAGTAACACTGAGGACCTACAAATCTTACTCATTTTCTTGTACCTGTGTATTGTTATCTGCAAAAATCCTCCAAATTCAAATGTCATAATATCCAAACCTTTTTACCTTCCATAGTGTACATCTACAGAAAATATTTCAGGTTTGATACTATAGCGCAAGTCTGGCGGTCGCTGGCTCTTAGTCTATTATTACATTGCTGAAACGAAATAGGAGAAAAAACAAAGTATTGTAGGTAGGCCTGGATTGCAATGTAAATGAAAGATAGTATCTCTATGTTGAAATTTAATTCCGCGTTGAGTAAACTTGCACAAGCTTTAACTGCAAGAATTCATGCTTTGAAGATTAAATTCTAAAAGTATTTGTCAGTCAATTTAGATTTTCGAAATTTGTAGTGAAGTACCTATTATGTATACCGACGGAGTAATACAAATTTAGAAAATATTCCGCGACGTTATCGGGCCGCCGTTGCTAATAATCAAACTTTTGTAATGATTCCAATTTGAAAAAACTATTAAGATTTCTAAAAATACGAAATTATACTATAATTTATTTATTTTTTAACGAAAATTTGATAGATCTTCTTGATCGTCGCCACGAGTCTACTTGCACAGTTTCAGCTCGATTGGATCACGGGAAAAAGGTTAAAAATCGATCCAAAGTTTTTTCGACGGCAAGCAAGCAAGCAGACGCCACGAGTTAAAAGAAAGGAAGTAAAAATACGAAAACTTCGAAATCCCGAACATGTAATCAGACATCCTGAGAAGTACATTTTCCATCATTCATCTCACAATAATCGGGGTCTTGGAAGAAGGAGAATATTGTAAAATAAATATGATATCCAGGCTGAGGAACCTGAGCATTGTCGGACCAATTTACAGTAGAGCTATCCTTACCGCTGTAGAGTTGAAAACCAACATGATAGCCAATGTCTATTGAATTTGGCTCTTTATCACAAGTAAACAATTGCTGCAAGTAATCGTATTATACACATAGTGTTTGTAAACTGTTTCTGTTTCAAAACAAGTATATTACATTTCTGTTTCAGATAGCAAAGTACTCTAATGTCAGATTTATAATCGACCGCTCATTAGGAATCAGGATTTAGTGAGCGTACTAAAATAACGTGTACTCTATCTCTATAAGCTCAGAATCTCTATGCAAATGACGACAATAAATACTATAAATGTCAGCTAGAAGAACGCAGGGACGCATCGGAAGACCGCGCTAGACCGAGAAAATTATATTTTTAAGGGCCGATCACAACTGTAAATGAGGTTGTTTTATCAGTAGATTAATAGTTAAGCATCAGGCATAGATTTGTGCGAAAACCGTTGTGATGCTCGCAGTAATAGTCCATTGGGCTTGACACTGTCTTCTCACGCTGGGAGTTCCGCGATCGATGCCCGATGACGTCGCAATTTTGATTTTCTAAAGCCCTCCGAGATTCCAGTTACACTCGAGCCGGTCCGTCCCTGGCGGGCCTCTCTCCGTTCGACGCTCACGATATTCACCTTTCACTTACTCCGCACGAAAAGAGAAACACTTGAATGATAGCGAGCCCGATGGACCGCCTTCCCACCAATAGACGAACGGAATCAATGCAGATATTTCTGTTACCGCGGAGCTGCTCTGAGTACAGATGATTTATCTGCGTGGGACAGCAAACAGTAGTGGAAATTGTATTAATGATTTATATTTAGCATTACATTCTTGTCAGCACGTTACTTGATTTCCCCTTTTCTCGCCTTGTACTTTATTGCATTTTAATTGCAAGCACGTTTTTAACAATAATTATAAAAATATATATATTTATATTTTTTAATATAGATGCAAAAATGGAAAACGTGTCGCATCAATCAAACATAATAATTTCTTTGTCTGTCCGTCCGTCTGTCTGTTTGTCCCTTTAAGTTCGTGTAACGTCCGTAATTTCGTTAAGCAAACCCAAAGGCGGCAACGATAGCGGTTGCTACCGCCGAGCCTGCATTACCCGTCAAAAATACATACATGTAGAACTTAACAAAGAAGCGAACCATTTCATGTTCCGCCCAGCACAATCATCAGGGTTTAAAATTACCATTAACTGCCGGCAGGGGAAATATTCAAATATATTGATAAAAGTCGTTATTATTATTTCATGGGTGAAGCTTCAAATAAGTAAATACGTATTCTTAAGGAGCCGGCATCTGAGATTACCGTCATTTTTGACGGGTTACAGCTAGTATACTTACTATTTTCAAAGTAAGCTAAAGGCATCATGACGACTACACCAACAAGCTACTAAACAACAATTAAACTGAAAACGATTTTTTTGGTTCGATATTTAATTTTTAGAAACAAATGTCATGGCCATAATCTACTGATAAAAATAGAAACAATGTCCGTCACCAACGCTACCAGAATGCTCAAATAATAATGTGATAATATGATATAAAAAAGCGTAATTCTCTTTTTAATAATGTCCATCACTAACGTTATCAAAACACTACTCTAGATAGCGCTGTTCTCCCAGCATTAACTGGCGGCCGAAATATATAACAAAAGCACGTCATTTTTGATGGGTTATAGCTAGTTTAAAATAAATAATATATAAGCAGGTATAATTCTAAATAAATGGTTTCAAAATCTTTTAATAAATTTTAATCAATAAGATAAACTATTGTCGTCTGTATCGGACTCCGAATCCTTATTTAAATTTATATTAAATTTATTTAAGTCCGTGGGTCATAGTATGGTGATCTTGCAGTCACCGTATCTTTAAATAAAAAAATATTAAACAAAGAAACGACCGCTCCGCGTGACTGCCAATGTGATACTGAAGTGGACAATGGAATAGCTTTAAAAAGGAACCACTACACAATTTACGTGTTGCAGAGGGTCACTCACACTAATGCAAGTGGCTTTCATAAAGTGAACGGACTTTATGTCTACAGGCACCTATTTTACAAATAATTTGTGCGAATTTGAATTTTGGCGTTGTGTCAAAATTTCAAAATAATAGTTGAACTTTAGGAGATTTAAGATATGGACAATCGAACATTTATAATTTTATTTATATAAATTAATAATAGGTATATAAAAACAAAGTGGGTATACATCCTCTATTATATCCTAGATAAAAACATCCTCGTATTCGAAAGCAACGTTTTGCCAAGATTTCAAAGCAATCGGTGAAGAACTTTCAGAGATTAGCGATTTTGTACAAACGAACACTTACATTTTTATTTATATAGATGATATAATTTAGTTTATGTCATTTTAACAAGATATTTGTATTTAAAATATGTGTAACCTGATGAATAAATTTTAAAGTGATATATTTCCATACAAAAATGTGGTATAAAACGCAACAGAACATATGAGAAAAAAATGTGAAATTTGCTCATTCTGCCTGACGATCGCCTTAACTCAAAACTCGATTTCATTGATTCATTCGGTTGTTCCTTTAGCCCACAGAATTATAATACCTTACATTTTTAATTATTAAAAACACGTTTAAAAATGAACATACTACTTAAAAACTAATAAAAGTATAGACATCAACAAAATCAATAAATAAATATAAGGGAGTTGGATATTTATTTTTAGGAACTAATGTGAAAATTAATTTAAAAGTTAACTATTTGCAAAAAGAATTTAGTTATTTATAATTAAAAAATATATATTTTAATCTTCGTGTATCGTGATTTTTACTATTTGAACACATAATTGACATTATTTTTACTCATATAAAACATTGTAAAATATGTCATTATCTTATCTTGTGTGCAGATTTATGTCACAACAGCAACTTTTGTGACCTTTACAAAAATTAAGATGCAATTATGCCACTTATCTTGAACGGCTCAGCGTGACGCTTCGTATGGTGATGCGAGGAAATAAATAAATGAAACGGTATGTAGATGGGTAGGTAGTTAGGAAGGTGTGTTCATGCCGAGATAAGGCGTGGGAAAATGTCACAAAAGCGGTGAAAGTTCGATAGACACCTTTCTATGCACAAATAACTACCAGAAACCCGACTTTACCAATTGTAGATAGAAATTTATTATTATTGATTGATATATAATATGGCAGTTACTTTGTGGTGCAACTTGATAGTTTTGATTTACACTAAATTGAACTTTGTAATGCACACACGTTGAGTTAAATTTATCACACAAAAAAGGTATGTTATAAATTACGCCTGATGATGAGAGAGAGTGACTGCTCCTCTCGAAACTATAGTTATGATAAATTTAACTCAACGTGTGCATTGAAAAGTTCAATTCAGTGTAAATCAAAATAAGAAATTGATCATATTAAATTATACAGTGATTAATTTTATTATGTAGGTATACAGTTTTTGCAGATAGTATGAACGCCATATGCTGCATTCATTTGTTTACTGTTCAGCATCCCGTTGTAGCGAAAAAATACCTAAAACCTTATTCCTTCCAAAAGGGAGAAGTATCGAATAAACCTAGATAAAAATTGGTTCAGCCGCTTAGGAGACTTAAGGTTTAAGATGGACATGCAGACATAACCAATGATCGTCATTATTAAAATAATATCCAAAAGTGTTTAAACCAATGTGATCATTTTTTTCGTAATTTGAAATACAAAAGAGTGAAAAAATAAATTATTATTATATAAATAAAACTTTAAAAAATGTTTTTCGCTAATATGGAATGATAGGAATAAAACTTCCATTCCAATATTATTTGGTGAGTACGCGTGCAGTATCTAATCGTTAGGTATCTATTTTGTGATGTGTACACGGAATGTAAAAATCAATATTCCTCATCATTTTTACAGTAAATTAAGCTATATGTTTCAATTACAATTACAATTATTTCAATTACAATAACATACAAAATAACCCTCGAATCCCGGGCAATGTGATAACCATCATCATATCATCACACCAGATAGAGAGAGAGCGAATGACGAATCTCCGGCGCCATAAAACGCGAACCAACCAGCTAAAGGAAGGCAATAGGGCTAACAACTCTACCCGATAAAAAAATATTACGGCACCTCAAGACAAGCCTCGGAAGAACCGCTAGGGTCTGCAGAGCCAAAAGTGAGGATGAATAACGTATAGTAAAATATATTAAGATAAATTATAATGCCTCACAGAGACGAAACTATTTATATGTGAAACGTGTATGGAAGTCTTTTATACGATGGCCCAGGGCTTACAACCAGTATGAGTTGGCTTAACTGAACACTCTGCACAATGCAACGTTCACCAATTCCATCGTAAGAACATCCACACATTATCAAATTTTTGAAAGTTGTATATATGTACCAAATTGAAACCTTCCATATATTTGAAGGTATTATGTTAGAGACATCTGTATGATGTATTATATATAGATTTCGCAGCTGGTAATATACCTCTATATTTTTAATGTGGATTATTAAGCAACAGATTAGTTGGTTAAATAATTAATTGCATTGTGTAGAGTAATCACTTTAGGTAGCTCATACAGTTTGTAAGCCCTGGGTTATCGTATAAAAGACTTCCTCATACAGACTTTCTCATATAAATGGCATCGTCTATGTGAGACTTCTATAATTTATCTTAATTAAATAATAATCCCGCTGTGGACAAATCCAATAAGTGTGTTCTCAGAAATATTATTATAAAATATATATTAGGTCCTTACATATGAAATTGGCGTTTTGCCGTACTGGCAAATTTGATCCCAAATATCTTCTCTTTGGTTAGGAATTCCAAATCCAAATTTATACAGCTTTTTACTCATGTATTTGTGTTTTGAAAATTATAATTCATTTGTTTTTTCCTCAATTGTTTTTTTCTTTGCGTCACTCAGTTTACAAAATGAAAAACTTGAAATATCGCGTTATTTACGAGTACGAGTTCCACCGTGGCACCAGTGCTGCAGAAACGGCTCGAAGGATTAATGATGTGTATGGCGACGGTGCCGCAAAAGAAAACACAGTGCGTTTTTGGTTCCAACGTTTTCGTTCTGGAAATTTCGACCTGCAGAACAAGCCCCGTGGACGGCCGGAGACCAAAGTTGATAATGAAGAATTGAAGGCTATTGTGGAAGCGGATCCATCGCAAACCACATCCGAGTTAGCTGCAGGCTGCGGTGTTAGTGATAAAACTGTTTTAATCCACTTGAAGCAAATTGGTAAGGTGAAAAAGCTTGAAAGGTGGGTACCTCACGAATTGAGTGAAGCAAATCAACAAACGCGCGTTGACTGCTGCGTTGCATTACTCAACCGGCACAATAATGAAGGGATTTTAAATCGAATCATTACCTGTGATGAAAAGTGGATCCTGTACGATAATCGGAAGCGCTCATCGCAATGGCTGCAACCCTGCCGAACCAGCCAAACCATGCCCCAAGCGAAAATTGACTCCAAAAAAGTTACTTGTGAGCGTTTGGTCGACTAGTGCTGGTGTCGTTCACTACAGCTTTCTTAAATCTGGCCAGACGATTACGGCAGATGTCTATTGTCAGCAACTGCAAACCATGATGGAAAAGCTAGCTGCTAAACACCGAGGCTGGTTAATCGCTCTAGGCCACTGCTGCTTCATGATAACGCTAGACCACACACTGCACAACAGACGGCTACCAAATTAGAGGAGCTTCAATTGGAATGTCTAAGACATCCACCTTACTCTTCGGACCTTGCCCCAACAGATTACCATTTTTTTCGAAATTTGGATAACTTCTTGCAAAGGAAAAAATTCAACTCCGATGGGGCAGTCCAAACCGCCTTCAAAGATTTTATTGATTCCCGTCCGAATGGTTTTTTTAGTAAAGGGATCGATGAACTACCTATGAGATGGCAAAAGTGCATAGATAGCAATGGTACATACTTTGATTAAATAAATATATTATAATAAAAAAAAATCGGCTTTATGTTCCTCCCATACTAAACGCCAATTTCATATGTAAGGACCTAATATTAGCATTTTTTTAAACATTTCTTCTAGAATTATGCAATATTTTAATTTTTGGTGATTCGGTAGTTGCACACCTTGAATCTTTTATTGTAATCATTTTTGTACATACATTTAGTTCCATTATCTACTTTAAGTTTTAGGATTTTAATATTAACTGTTTGATTTTATCAAACAGTTAAAATTAACTATGTTTTATAGGTAAAATGACGAGTTGACCATTGCGAAATATAGAGAATACAGTACGCCCAGAGAGCTGCATAGTCTTAATATGTGAAATGCACTTTACATGGATCTCAGTTTTTTTCCAAATATTATCAATATATTGTTTCTATCTAAAGTATGGAAGTCTTTTTTTGGTGTGTATATGGCTTACGACTTACGACCTATCGTACGGCTGCCTTAAGTAATCACTTTATACAATTTAAGGTTCACTAATGCTACCCATGAAAGACTACCACATCTATAAAATATTTGGAAGCCGTACCTATATTGTATATCGCCGCCTGCTGTCGAAAGCTTTGTCATTCCCATAATCCACTACAGATGTCACTATTGGTAATGAGATATCTATATTTTTATTGTATGATACGTAGGTCGTATGTACGATAGATTGTAAGCCCTATGAACACCCAAAAAGTTCCATACTTACATTCCCATATTAAAAATTGCTTTGATTCGAAAATTGAAATTGTTTAATAATAATTAATTGTTATTTTAATTAATTAAAAATATTGTTTAAACCACATTTAGTAACGTAACCTGTTTCGACACCACTGTACGTTCATTAAGACGGATGCATACTAACTACTAACTATCTATTACTCTTTTAGGGTGTGGCCACAGTTATGGTGGGGATAATTGATAAATATGCACCAAAATGGGAAATATGTAAAAAAATGGATTATTCCATAAATTCAACTGGTTATTAATTATATCGGCTTTAGTATTCAGGCATTTCTTCATTTCTAATATTTTTAAGTTATTCAATCTAAGCTTCTATTATTAATTAATTGGCTATTATTTATTTATTTAGATACATTGGTATCAAAACCAGTAGACGTAAATTCACTGCAAGTGGTTTGTTAATACAAAGTTTTTAATTAATCAAAATTAATAAATATGTCCAACCTCAATGTTAACGCTGTAAACATCTAAAATAATAAAATTTACATATTTTTGATGTGTATTAGTATTAACTTGGTGGTTTGACGTAATTATTAATTTGATTGATTTGGTTGCAGTGTGGTAGACAGAATAAAGAAAAAAGTGCTGAGATGGTTTGGTCCTGTAAAAGGTATGAGCGAGAAAAGGATGATTAAGAAAATATGTGGGGAAGTGTTGAAGGCAACAGGAATAGAGGGCTTCCGCGAAAGACTTGGCATGATCAAATAATACAAATATTGGAGGATGGCCCTTTTAAAAGCCTCAATAACCGTAGAGCTTGTATAAGAAGTTGTATGAATGTAGCCGGAGCAAAAGTCTCTCTGCCTACCCCTGCGGAGAAATGGAGTGATGGTTAGTTAGTTAGTTTAGTTAGTTTGTTTTCACGTCAGGACGGATGCAGATGTGCGTCCATCCCGACGATGTTACAGCACAGGATCGAAACCGGTAGAAGTTTAAAACCAATCAGTATTGTTTATACAAAGTTTGTTGGTTTTCTCAAATTCAAAATTAATTTACAAATTTCATTATTTTTTTCGCGAAATTTTCGCTTATCTCAATTTTTTTTGAATAGATATGACAGTACGAAATACGTGTCGAAAAAAGAACTAGCTTGCTGGCGTCCTGGCTCGAACCACCGACCACCAGATAGCTAGACGAGCGTCATGACCATTACACCAACATTACTCGCAAAAGTAATCATTCAGAAATATTTATTTTATTTCCTTCAAAGTAGTTCACTGTGTCTGTTTTGGTTGGAAATTTTCAAATATTTGTTATATTTTTTCCATAAGTAATAATTCGCGGATCGCGAGTAACCTTTTCGATACCCAAAAATAAAATATAGTAAGCATCCAACATTATTAGCATACGCCAGAGAGAAGTGTAACCAAAAGAAAATTTACATTTGGATTTATAGAGCCCGCGAAGATCAAAAATTACGTTTTTTTATCAAACCTCCTGCCTATTGTTCATATAAATTTGTTCTGCGTACTGCCAGGGTTTTCGAGAATACCCGCGTACTGAGAACTCTTTACAACTCCTTGGTGCGGAGTAGACTCGAGAGTGGCTCGATGATCTGGGGGCCACATGAGGGCAAGTACTTTCTTATGGTGGAGAAAGTCCAAAATAAGTTTCTGAGATATCTCTACATGAGAGAGTACGGGCATTATCCCTGGCTTTACCCAGCCGAGTTTTTCCAGGGGATGCTTGGCTACAATAGTCTAGAGACTAGAAGGAATGTGTATTTGATTACACATTTTTATCGATTGTTGTGCGGTATGATCGATAATCCTGAAATTATGCAGAGCATTGGTTTGTATGTCCCTAATAATTACATTAAACATCGTCAGCATAGATTGTTTCACATTCATTTCACCAACCTGCCGATGGTTATGGCTGTTGGAAGAGCCGCAGCTATGCTGAACAAAATCGCTTTGGATATTGATATATTATATATAAAATTTATATATATATATATGTATACATATTATATACGATATAGATAGATATATTAAAAGTAGATAGCAATACTTATTGATAATATATATATATATATTATATATATGTGTGTATGTATGTGTGTATATGTATACTTTTGATATAACTTCATAATATGTATGCCTTGAATTTAAAGTTTGTAATATACATATTATGTAATAAATAAAAATTGAAAATTGAAATAAACTACCTTGTTTATATCTTGTTATTGAACATTTGTTATAGTGATTAAATATAATTTATTTTACAAACAGTATATATTGTTACTTTCTGTTGAATAAAAAAATTCTGTGGGATTTTTTGACGTATTATTTTATAGGTTATTGTGCCGTTTAACTTCATTTCATTGACTACCGCTGAAACGATACACAGAAGAAACAATATAACTCACTTTAACAAACTAGTTGTCCATACCGGACGTTGCACGAGTTAATGATTAAGTTAAAAATAAGTTTGTGAGGGGAAAAAAATATTCCATTGTTTTAAAAAGCCTCTAAATAAAAGAATGCTTCCATTTAATGTAGGCTGGAATGGATAGGTTGTCCTGGGAGGGAAATGTGGCCCATGTTTACCGCCAGGTCCTAAAGAATATAAGCAAAATACGGTAGAATAGTACAGATTTGCATTGAAAATATATTAGAGGGAGGGGAAGGGGTAAAGGGGGAGAGTGGTAATGTTACCTTTGTTACCCGTCGGGTCTTAAAAAATAAGTATACAAAATTTGGATCAGATCGGTTGAAAGATTCAGATTTGCAAGGAAAATATATCAGGAGAGGGGGAAGGATGAAAAGGGAGGGAGGAAAAGTCACCACAGTTACCCACCGGGTCCCAAAAAATAAGTATGCAAAATTTATTTTGTAAAAAACGGTCAGATCGGCCAAAAGTTGTAGATTTGTATAATAAGTGTATCAGGGGAAGGCGGAGGGGTAAATGTCATCTCTATTACCCGGGTTTTAAAGAATAAGTTTGCTAAAAATCAGTTCGGTCGAACGGTACAGATTTGAATGGAAAATATATTATTAGAGGGAGGCGGGAAATGAAGCTAATGTTTTAAAATTAAGTATGCAAAATTTGGGTCAGATCGGACAAACGATGTAGATTTGTGTAGAGAACAGACACACAGCCATTGAGTTTTATAGGTTTAGATTATTATATATAATAACTAGCTGTGCCTGCGCGGCTTCGCACGATTTTTTAGTACACTGTTTGGATCGTCATAGAACTTTCGCGAACCTTCTAGAACATCCTCCTTCCAGAACTTTCAACAAATTTATCGAATGTACAGGAACCTTCTAGACACACCGACACAACCTGTATGTTTGTTTAGAACCGTATAGAACTTTCGGGAATTTTCTAGAACCTTCTCCTTCCAGAACTTTCTAGAGCAGGTTTTTCCGGAACCTTCTAGACTCACCGACAAAGTCGACGCGCCTATTTTGAAACAATCTGAAGCATTTGCGGCCTTTCCATAACAAAACAATGTGCTAGAAAGCACATTTTTGTCACCCACTCCCACCCGCGCTCAGCCACCCCCACCAAACTCACACATTTTCAATGGGACACCAAGGGCTATCCACCACCGTAACCACCAGGGGGTGGTAGTATCAGGTTGTGAAGAAACCTTGGCGGATAGGGAAAACACGAGTTTCTTTTATATATATATAGATATAAGATATTATAGTATATTTTAGATTATGTATAATATTATATAATACAATAAAAATATTATACATAAAATTCCAAAATAGCGGACACGCGAATGGAAATTTAGTTTTATTTGTAAAGTGGATATGTGACCTGTTCTCTCAGAAACACCTCGGTGGAATATTGCTGCCTTTGCATTTATTTACCCTCAATTATATATCTACAGTTCAATTTAATCTGTTGTTATACTCGACATGGAACTTGTAAATGTATTTATTTACATGTAGAAGATAATCAATCATGATAAGATATTCATGAGTTTCACAAAATTCAAATAGTAACTTGACACCAGCTCAGTAATTTAGCTGATAAATTAAATTTACCTCGACTTGCACGCGCGCTAATGGAAGGTAAGCAGGTCATTTTAGATGCACCCTGTGTATAATAGCTGCACCCCCAACTGCATGCATTAAGGGGTGGCCGACCCGGGAGGTTTTCCCTGCATTTTTTCTCTGGAAACATTTTTCGTTCTGCGGCATTTTGAGTGCTTTATACTCTTTTCTTATTTCGCTGTGAAGGCATTTCATAAACTTGCTTTAAGTTGGTTGTGTTTAGCTAGTTTAAGTTAAATATATCAACAATTTTTTTAACATTTTAATAGAAACAATTTTTACCCATGTAGGTACCTCTTTGAAAACTTGTTTTGTTAGTTACAATAGCTCATTCGAGAACTACGATATAAAATTTTTTACTTCTCAATTAAATATATTATCTCGAAAAAAAATAATATTTTACTTAAACTACCGAAATTTTTAAAACTTTTTTTTAAATGCTTACACTGATTTAATCACCATATTCAACACATTAAACGTCCACACTGATGTGACTTCATTACTGGGCCAAACAAAATTCAATATCCCTTCCCGTAGACTATAGAAATAAATAAGTGGTGTTCCTTAGCCATCACAGAACTAATTATGGATTCCGTGCTCCTATGTCACGGTTGTGTCGTCTTATAAACTCAAGGCAGGATCGACTTCTTCAGTGTAACTCTTCTGTCTAGATTCAAACAATCTCTGATTATATTATAACATTAATTCGGATGTATTTTATGTTGTTCGCACTAATTTCGCTCACTGGAAAAAATTCTACACATGTTCTTGTACATTACACCTTGGTTGTCTATGTTCACTTGTTTCTATCGCTTATTTTTTTTACTTCGCTAAATGTCAAAATAAGACTATAAGAAATTTACTTATTTTTAAATCTTGCGGTATTCTATCGATTTCCAGTTGTTTCCAAATTATTCTATATGTTCTAAAATGATACAAATCACTCGGAAATCTTCAATAAAATGCAGTTTTTATTGAATTTCGAAATAAGAATTTGATAGCCATTTGAAAATGGAAAAATTTACTTTTGTAAATGTTTTAGTTATATTTTTTTTTGAATAACTAAAACTTTAATTACTTACTCTCTCTGGAAAAGTGGACTGATTGCTTGAAAGTAAAGTCTGGAGGTGGCAGAAGAGGAACGAAAGTAGACTGAATGCTGCGTAAATTAGGTTTACGATAAGAGTAAAGGTGTAAAAATGATCTTAAAATTGTGAATATCATTAAAAAAGGGTCCTTAAGGTGTTTTTTTTCATATTGTACTAATGGGTTAATAGCATCAGAAATAGTGGACGGTCACAATAGACCAAACATAATCAGATAATACATAATGGCGTATGGTCTTGTTAGAAGCCTCACCAATCGATGAGCCGACGTGAGAAGCTGCATGAATATTGATGTGGTGAGAGTTCGATTCAATTCATTGGGTATATAACATTTAAATTACAAACGTACTTTAATTTGTAAATGTAATAAAATTTAATTAACATATATTCTTATCAAAGATGTAGGAGGATTCAGCTTCATAAAACTCTCAGAGATATAGAATAGATCAATATCCAAAGTGATATTGATCAGATTGATATTGTTCATTGTTTGTTTTAAGAAATCGATCTCTCCACTCCTCTCTGTCACCTGTCCTGTGTATTGGAATGTGAAACATTCTATGCTAGTCGTGTCTAAGGTACTTTCTGGATACCGAGAAACAATCGATTAAAATGCGTAATCACACATGCCTTCTATTCTCTTAAACTATTGCAAAGCCAAGGATAATGCCCTTACTCTCTCATGTAGAGATATCTCAGAAACTTCTTTTGTACTTTCTCTACCATAAGTGCTCGTGTGGTTCTCAAATCATCCAACCACTCCCGAGTCTACTTCGTATAAAGGAGTCGTAAAGAGTTCTCACTCCGTGGATATTTTGGAAAACCCTGGCAGTACGCAGAACAAATCCTAGAATTTTCAATGCATCGGTTATGTGTCTGGACAAAAGATTGTGGGGCTCCGTCCTCTTTGCCTATTTTCGCTGTGAATGGTCAGTTAATTAGTTGCTCTTTGATATTTTTATTTGGCTGTTTGCTTTGCAGTATCTAGACGGCGTCACTATCATCCGAGCTACCATTCTGGAGAACTCTATGTCATATAGTCAGAGTTGTCTGGGCTTTTCGACACTTGAGACAGACTGGTTTAATCATGTAAAGTGTTAACCAAAAAAAAATCCAGAGTGAAAAATATCCAGATTACATTACTGCGGCGAGCTAGACGCCCTCTATTTGACTCATTTGACCTGATAATGTTTTGTAAAACACTAGATGCTTGGAAATTTTTCATGTTGATGCATCCAAAATAATCTAATACAATAAATCGACTGTCCCTACGTAAACTTGGACATCTACTAAAAATGCATTTTTAAATTTTTCGTAAAATGTGAGCAATTTTATGAGAAAGAAAATGACGTGGAAGTGGAAAAATACTCTCATTTTTACGTAAAACCAAACTTCAAACAGCTCTACTGTAAAATATTTTTTTTGTAAATGGCTTGGTTTATGTACGGACCGTCGAACAAAAAATCGCTTGGAGCCGGTTGTTTGAGCATTAGTAATAGTAATAGATAAGCAAAAGGCGCAGATTTTTACCTTTAAAGAGTTTTTAATTAGTGAAAAATACCTCGCAAAAAAAATATTTTTAAAATTTCTGTAAGGTTTTAATTATTTTATTTGGCTTGTATTTTGATAAAATAATTTACTTTGGCGAATTAATTTTTAATATTATTATATTTATACAGAAAATAAATCAGAGATATTTAAAAAAAAATGCAAACTTTTATGTCGATTACCTCCATAACTGTCGACATTTCATTCCTTAGAATGAAATGTCGACTTATGTAAAGAATATTTTCTATCGAATGAAGACGACTCCCTAAAAGTTTTTTCTACTGGCTACGAGACACGCTGTATATATATAAATGTTGTTGTAAATGTCTATAGTACTTCCAATTTAAGTTTTTAGTACACGTTATATTCTGTTGAAGATACCGTTATCCCCGAAATACTTTGATAATTTAATGTACCTATAGTGGTTTCCTACAAAGTTTTTCTTTATATTAATAAAAACAAAAATATTTTCTATAAATATAACAGTTACTTTATTTTATAAAACGTGAGTGTTATCTTTTCCAGATTAATACTATAAAGAGCTGTATTAACACTCTCAGGTAGGTGCTCGCCCCCCGCCCGTCCCCCCAAGTGCTACGCCGCTGGCCTTTTTAAATATATTCATAGAACTCTCACGTGTGCGGGAAGCACTGTAATTTGCAGGTAATACAGCGGCGGAGCAAAAAAGCTGCCCCGGCGCTCGCATTATGTATTTTTCGACTGCAACAACGGCAGTCTGTATCTTTTTCTGGGTTGAACGACCGCGTAAAGCAGTTTTTCTGTATTTAAATTATTATTCCTCGTGTTTTCTTTGAATATTAAATTTTGTTGCTTTTTTAATTTTCGTACAACGTTGTAGTGTGCATTTGTATTCGAAAGTTAATTTTAATATCACGTTTTCTGGAACGGTGGACTGTGAACTTTGACGTCTTTTGGTATTAATTTAAAACATTTTGTATATTATTGTCTAACAACTCAGAACGCTTATTAGGCCAGTGCTCATGTACGCAGCTGAGACGTGGGTACTAATTAAGAGAAATGAGCGAGTACTGGATGTTTTTGAAAGGAAAATTTTGAGGCGTTTC
>JADDOH010007841.1:0-14207 GCA_016648135.1 Agrypnia vestita | reverse complement strand
GAGCGGCGCTAATATTCTTGGCTGTGTGGTATCGTTGTCTGAAAACAAAAGCGAGTATTCTATCAACTGGGCGTTAAAGAATTTCCAGGCAGAAAACATTTAAGTCAACATGAAAAACTAAATTTGATAACAACTGGAAGGTATAGAGAGCGCATGAAATCTTGTCGTCTATTAAAGTCCAGAATTAATGCCAACAATACTAGAAACATGACGTTCAATGTGACTTGTAGTGAAAGATCGCATAATTCTGATTTTAATAAGAGGTTCGACTCATATATATACTCGGTTATTCTGAAAATTTAAAAATGCGTTAACTTATAGGGGAAGGCAAGCTAGTTGGTTCTACTAGTGGCGCAGAGGAGTGGCGCTTGTGCTGAAAATAAAAATAAATATCCTTTTAATTTGGCGTTGTTGAGAATAACTACGATGGGATCACAAATTAAAAACTCTTATATATGTGATAGAGGAATCAAGGATTATTGTTATCGTGCGTTGAAAATTAAATCTGGATACAGAATCTAAATGCAATTAACAAGTTATGCAGCAAAAATAATATAGTGTTCCAACACTTTAATAATATAGAAAGTGCATAAAATTTTGTGTAAAAATATTTTTTTCGTCTTTTTCTAAAATAAATATACTATAAACATGGTTTTCACTACTTTTTTATTGAAAATATCAACATGTTTCAGGGCCTATGGCCCCTTCGTCAGGATATAATTGTATACTAAAATAATTTAATTAAAAAATCAATATCATAAAAACGTAATATATGTATAATAATGTGTAAAAAATTGATAAGATAACTATTTGTAAAAAGGACCTGGTTATTTATAATATTCGATTTACTATTAACACTTTTTCTTATTTCCAAAATTTCTAATTTATCAAACTGTAATTCTGTATAATTTGGATTGGAGGATCAGATATAACGAGTTGAATAAGAGGTTCGCAGGAAACATTCAGATCTGGTGATTCTGAAAAACTAGAAAGTGATAAACTTACAGCGGAAGGCAGGCTAGCTGGGTGCTGCTAGTGGCGCAGAGGATTGGCGCTAATGCTCGCAGCTGTATGTTGTAGCAGCCTGAAAACAATTTAAAATATATTATCACCTGGGCGTTGCAGAGAATGAGTGCGATGGGATAATAATGTCGCTGCCCATTACAGACACTAAATTATTACAGGGGATGCGTGTTAAATATTGAAACTGGAGCCAGAACCTTATGCCCTTT
Source organism: Agrypnia vestita (assembly GCA_016648135.1). Taxonomy (NCBI): domain Eukaryota; kingdom Metazoa; phylum Arthropoda; class Insecta; order Trichoptera; family Phryganeidae; genus Agrypnia; species Agrypnia vestita. The sequence continues at coordinate 12,975 of JADDOH010007841.1, read as the reverse complement.
ATAAAAGATAAATATTTATACCTAAACGTATGTTACAGGGTTACTTGTAAAACATTAATAACCTCGCAAGACTATACTCCTGCTTTGATTATGAGTCGAAAATGTTAAAGCTATCTTATTTATTTATTATCTGACTTATTTTTTTGTAAAACGTTGGACAATCATTATAGTAACTAATATCAATTACGAAAAATTCATTCGTTTCAATACAAGTTAAATAAAATGATTAAAACCCAGAAAAATTCCAATTGGAATGTTTTCTAATTGGAATTCGTTCGAATTATTTATTTATTTGACTTGTATTAAAAGGAATGAATTTTTCATACTCGATATAAGTTACTGTAATGATAGTCCAACGTTTTACAAAAAATTAGTCAGAAATATTGAAAAATAAATGCACACTTTGATGTCGCATATCTCCTTAACTATTGATATTAGGTCATAATAGCTTGAATATTTTCGACTCACAATCAAGGCAGGAGTATAGTCCGGCGAGGTTATTAATTTTTTCCAAATAACCCTGTATAAGGTAAACGCAGGTGGCAGTTTTTTGTGATAACTTATTTCATTTTGATGTTATTGTTGTTGGCAGTTGTTTGTAATATTGCCAAAAAACGACTTCTACTGTATTATTGTGTAGAGGATCAGATATTACGAGTTGAATAAGAAGTTCCCAGGAAACTTTAAGATCTCTTGTATTTCTGCAAAATTTAAAAGTGATTAACTTACAACAGAAGGCAGGCAAGCTGGGTGCTACTAGTGGTGCAGAGGAGTGACGATAATATTCTTGGCTGTGCGGTGTCGTGTGAAAATTTAAAAAGTCATTAACTTACAGGTTGGCAAGTACTAGTGGTGCAGAGGAGTGGCGTTAATGCTCGGGGCTGTACGTTTTGGTAATCTGAAAATAAAAATAAATATTTAATCAATTGGGCATTGCCAAGAGTAAATACGATGAGATCACAAATAAAAACACTTAAAAATGTAACAGAGGAAGCGCGGAATATTGTCAACTTGGGTTAAATATTAAATCTGGAGGCAGAATCTAAATGTAAGTAACTACTAAAGTAACATGAAAAAATTTGTACAACTACCGGACGATATAGAAAATGCATTAAATTGTGTCTAAAAAATTACATTAATAATTGTTTTATGGAATGGAGAATAAGCATTAAATGAGTTGAATTTGAGATTTCCAAGGAATTTTTATATGTTTCTGGTTATTCAGGAAAATAAGTAGATTATTAACTTACAGCTGAAGGCAGGCTAGCTGGGTGTCACTAGTGGCGCAGAGGAGTGGAGATAATATTCTTGGCTGTGCGGTGTGGTTGCCTGAAAACATTAATTAATATTCTATCTGGGGAGTTTCAGAACTTCTAAGTACTTTAGGGGGAATACCTACCTAGACATTTTGAAAAAATCGATTTTTTAATTCTTGCATAAAGCTATCTATCTATAAGAATATCTAGAGAAAATTTTAAGCTAAAATTCAAAAAATAACAAAGTTATAGCTGATAATAGTGGAATCTATTTGTTTATTTTCATATATTGCTCAATTTTCAATCGCGTTTACTAGAAACCATGTTTTGAAAATCGGTGACCGAAATATCTCAGCAAACACTGCACCGATCAACTTGAAATTTGTATTGGTTATTCTTTACATAATTTTCTAGTCTTTTTTGTTGGATTTTTTTTAACTGCCTTAGTTTTTTTTATCGGCATAATAAACCTGAAATTTTCCTTAACGCTATTTTAAATTCAAACGCCCGCCATTTTGTCAAAAAATATATATTTTCAAAACCCTTTCTTGAAAGACTAAATTATAGTATTAATAGAGATAATTTATTTGTTTTTTTTTATTTCGATGATAACAGATGAAATGAAAGTGATCACCGCGACGGACCTTTTTCGGCAGTCGATAAAACCCAAGAATTTTCCACCATTGTTGAATATTTTTTTATAATTTTTTTTTTCATATTCTTAAAAGTATTAACTTTCGTTATACGAATAGAAATAGAAAGAAAAGAAATAATACAAATACCATAATTTATAAAAGTTTTCTTTAAAAATTCACAAAAATTTCCCTTTTTAGATAAGTATTCCCCCTTAAGGCAGCATGAGACATTAAGTTTGTACAACAACTAGATGGTTAATGCTTTATAATCCAATAATTCTGATTTTAGTAAGAGGTTTCGAGGAATCATTCGACTCATCTGGTTATTCTGAAAAATTAAAAAAGCGTTAACTTACAGGTGAAAGCAGGCTAATTGGTACTACTAGTAGCTCAGAGGAGCGGCGCGTTTTCTGAAAATAAAAATAAATATCCTTTTAATCGGGCGTTGCTGAGAATAACTACGATGGGATCACAAATCAAAAACTCTTATAAATGTGATAGAGGAATCGCGGAATATTTTTATCGTGCGTTCAATATTAATACTAGAGGTAGAATATAAATTCAAGTAACAAGTAAGGCAGCATGAAAAAATATATTTGTACAACAACTGGATAATAAAGAAAGTGCATATAATTTTGTGTAAAAATTGATCTTATCTGTATTATAGGTTGGAGGATCAGTATATAATGAGTTGATTAAGAGGTTCGCAGGAAACTTTCAGATCTCTGGTGATTCTGTAAAATTAGAAAGTGATTAACTTACAGCGGAAGGCAGGCTAGCTGGGTGCTGCTAGTGGCGCAGAGGATTGACGCTAATGCTAGCAGCTGTGCGTTGTAGTGGCCTGAAAACGATATAAAATATATTATCACCTGGGCGTTGCAGAGAATGAGTGCGATGAGATAATAATGTCGCTGCCCATTAAAGACACTAAATTATGATAGGGGATGCGTGGAATAATGTCAACGCGTGTTAAATACTGAGTCTGGAGCCAGAACCTTATACCCTTTTTAAAAGATAAATATTTATACGTTAACGAATATATGAGGTAAACGCAGATGGCAGTTTTTTTATTATTATTTTTTAAAGAAATAAAGATGCGAACATGATATACGTGTCACATAAATATTCTTACTATCTTCAAACTAAGCTTAACGCTTGTTCTATGAAAATAGGACTAACTTACTGGTCTGCAGTGAGGTTCGAACCCGCGAGCTTTGGATCACGAGGCGAGAGTCCTAACCACAAGACTAACGAGCTACTTTTTAAAATTTATTTTACTTCTTTTGATAACTTATTTCATTTTGTTGTTATTATTGTTGGCAGTTTTTTGTAATAATATTTCAATAAGATATAGATTTCTTTGTTTTCTGAGAAATTTCCAATGGGATAGTTGAAAAATTGAAGATATAGTTCATAAAACAATTTCTTGATTGTCAGAAGACAGCTGGACCTGATGAAGTTCTTGCCATATTTTTGGGAAATACTCAATCAACTTTGTTTATATCTGTATATAAAACAATGACCATATGTCTGTCTGTCTGTTCTCTATACAAATTTACACCGATTGTCGGATCTGACCCAAATTTTGCGTTCGTATTCTTTATAATCTGGCAGGTAACATTGGAAACATTTAAACCCTCCCCTTTACCATCCCCACGATATATTTTCTATACGAATCCACACCGTTTAACCGACCTGACCCAAATTTTGCATACTTATCCTTTAAGACCCGGCGGGACACAATGGTAAAATTCGTCCCCTTCCCCTCCCCCTCATATATTTTCCATACAAATCTGTACCGTTAGACAGATTTAACTGAAATTTGGAATTCCTATTATTTTGGACACGGCGGGTAACAAAACTGTACCCACAACCCACCCCCCGTCTTAACTCGTCTCCCTCCAGCTATTATACTTTTCGTACAAATCTACACCGTTTGACTGATCTGTGCAAAATTTTGACTATTTATATGTTAGGAACCGACCGGAAAAAAAAGCGGAATTTATTCGTTCATCCTTACTCTTGCCCTCTCCCTGATATATTTTCCATGCAAATCTGTACCGTTTAACCGATCTATTCTAAATTTTGCATAATTATTCTGTAAAACCCGGCGGGTAATATAGGCGACATGTTCCCCTCCCCTTTTACCCCACCGCTTGCATACTTATTCCTTAGGTCCCGGAGGATAACATACCTTACATTTCCCCCTGGACGTCTCTTCCATCCCAGCCTAAATAAAGTGGGAATATTGTTTTTAATTGAGACTTTGCGAAACCGACCTTCCGCCAACAAACTTATTTTTAATTACGTCCTGAACACGGGCAACGCCGGGTACGAACAGCTAGTTTTCAATAGATAATCATAATTATTATTATTATAGGTCTTTATTTCAGCTTATTGAGAATAAATTCTCACCTTGCCTTATAGATGTACAGGGTGTGCCAGAGCTAGCAGCAGAAACCTAGCAGGTAGATTCCTGACTATGTTATAAGTCTAAAATGTTCAAGTAATCATGACCTAATATCAATTGTTTTGGAGATATGCAATATCAAAGTTTGAATTGTTTTTCAATATTTCTTACTTATTTTTTGCAGAGTTGAACTATCATTACAATAATTATGTCGATTATGAAAAATTAATTTGCTTCAATACAAAGCAAATGAATTTTTCATAATCCTTTTAGGTTTCTGCTGCTAGCTCTGGTACACCCTGTATATACGTATAAGTCAAAATAGAAAAACAACAAAAACATACAAGTAAAATAAGAAATGATAATTTTGTCGAAATTTAAATCAGAAAGTAGAAAACAGAAAATAAAATAAAAAAATAATAATATTTCGCCTAACACCATGCAGAACAGTTACTGTTGCACAATTATTTTCCATTTTTTGTGCATTCGGGAGTCAATCCGCATAACAGCTGCTTGAATAATGGAATTGCTAGACCCCCACATCCTCTTCTTGCGCTAGCTGTCTTCAAAACCATGAACCCTGTGTTCTGTGAGCATTTAAGATGCGCTGCAACGCCAGGGTAGACCGAGCATTATCCTGAAGGCATTGTTGTATTGCACTCTCATAGAATTATAGGACATGCGTTTCTGCAGCACAGCTCTCTTGTGTACAGATTCTTGCAATAAGTAACGAAAAGGTATCTTTTCACTTCGTTACTGCATCTAGTTTAGCGTGTTGGACCTTACACTAATCGCTCTTCATGCATGCAACCTTTCAGATATGCAGAAACCCTAACTATACAGTAAGACCCCGTTATACTATACAGTAAGTGATGCTGCTATGTTTATCGCTTTTTCGGTATTACCTGGTATTACTAAAAACTAAGGGATCACGGATGCATCATGTAGATAGCGTCAATCTTTCCTGGAATGAGTGAAGAGACTGAGAAATGTTTGGAATGTGTATGAAAGAATGTACGGCTGGAGCTGAGCAAGGAAGTTGACAAGACAATCCATTATTGATATTGACGAAATCGTCAAGCTTGCTAATGAAACAGGGTTGGGGAATATGAATATGCAGGATATCGAAGAGTTCTTGGATGTTACAACTGGTGAAAGTCTTAAAAAATAGTAGAAATTAGCGTTTCTGAAGATGAGAGGCAAAAAAACTTTCAAAAGTTTAGCCACTGTAGCGAAAAGTATGGATAAGTTTATTCAAAATACTTAAAGTTTTTATCGAAGAAGAGTAGAGTGTGACTGCGGGGAATAAGGTGAACGTTGCAATTATTTATAATAAAAATATGTTGACCGATGCAAGACTAGATTAGAAAAGAAGCCTGGAGCTGGAAGAAAAGCAACGAAAGTAGACTGAATGCAATAGATATGAAATCCGTTAGACATATGTATAGCAAATCCATTTATGATTGTCTAAAGATTGAAGATATTAGAAATGAAAGTATCTAAAGCTGATATCAGAAAAATCAATATAATTAAAAGGGTCGCCCAGATAGTTTGGGCATGTTGAGCGAATGAATAAAGGAAGAATGGTAAGAAAGATATATAACGCAATTGTTGACGATCCCAGAAAGAGAGGGCGACCGCGGAAGACGGGGCATGACCATATTAACCAGATACTGGAAGATGCTGCTGTTCGAGGACTCAACAGTTGTCCAGCTTTCATGCGAAGATATATGAATGTGGAAGGAGTGAAAGTTGTGTCTCTCTGAATACGGGAAACAGCGTGACGGTAAGTAAGTTTTATTATTACGAATTTTTTATGAGTAAAAATCGATATTAGCGATACATGTCTATAATTGATGTAATAAAAAGTATATAAAAAAATCATGAAAAAATGATTTATGTTAATCTCGATACTATTCAATACTCATATGTTATTTTGCATGATAATCAATCAATAACTTCTTATCAACGTGGATTCGTATCAGGCAGGTGGATGCTAACGTACTTGTTAATTTACCATAACCGCTTATCTGAAGGGTTATCGGACAAGTGAAAATACCTTTGATGAAGTCATTTATAAAACTTTATTTGAAAATCTTGATGTTCATCAAATTAATTAAGTTTCGTAAAATTTATTTTACTGAATAGAATGTTACGTGTCAGAAACAATTAATTTCTCTCGTTTGATTTTAAATTACCTAGTGGACTACCTCAAGGTTCTCTTATTTCATGTATTTTTTCATAAACGATGTTATTGGTATATTTCGGGATATTTTTACTTACTGTTTGCTAAAGATTTAAAATTATTTAATATTATTTGTTGCTATACAGATTATGTAGTTCTTCAAAAAATCTTGCACGACTTTCATGTTTGGTATTCTTCTGATTAACTCAAAATAAATAAAGAAAAATGTCGAGTTATTAGATTTTTTACAGTAAAGACTTAAAGCTTCAAGGGAAATTAATGAGTTTTGTGTTCTATTCGACGAAATCAATGACCATATTGACAATATTTCCAGTAAAGCTATAGAAATTCTCGAATTCGTCTTAAGATTTTTAAAAACTTCAATGATATACCCTCAATATAATTATTGTATTCTGCACTAGTAAGAAGTATCATTTAAAATAATGAAACTTCTCAAGATATCCATATTAAAACCACGCAACATGTCAAACATAAATTATTACGTAAGATTAAATTTAGATCCAATATATTGATAACACTTTTTATGTATCTGTAATTTGCAAAACTTATCCAACAGGCGAAAAATATCCGACTTTTTTTATCTTCAAATTATCGGATAACGTGACTAATAGCCCCGCACCCTAAACCACGGCACACACCACATCGCTTAGTCATCATTAATTACGGCATACACTCTTTAATATTTTTCGTTAAAAGTAATTTGTTAATTTTTAAATGGCGGAATTATGTGCCGTCACACAGCGGTCCTACACCACGACGAGCGACTGAAATTATTTTAGAATTTCAAGCTTTAAGATGAAGGGAGCATAAAAAATGTGAAGGTGGTATAACTCTTTTAGAAAAACCTATACTTAAGGCCTACTTAAGCCTAGTGAAAATCCCTCAAATAAATCCTCCAAGTACACGCATTTACATATTTCATTTTAAATATCAAATTATATATACTATATACATCTGTTTTTTGAAAAGGAAATTTAAAAAAATCAAAATACCATAATTTCACGGTTAAAATAAAACTTAGAAATAAGAGAATGTACGCAAGGACATTTTAAAATTCGTTGTGGAAGTAATTAAAAATTAAATAAATTTCTTTTGTACTTTATCATTATTAAATTTTGGATAAAAAATATGCATTTACAGCCATATTTAATAAATAAAATTTAAAAAAAATTTCGATACGTATTTCTGTATTTCATTAAATTAACATTTACTTAATTATCAACGATGAGTCTCGATGTACGAGAAAATTTGCTTTAAATTTTTATTTGAAAATATTGTTGATGCTTATTTTAATACGTTTCTCTAAATATTAATACTAAAATAATATCGAATAGATATTTAGAGAGTTTACCTATAAAGGTTGCATTAATTTTGAAGGGCTGGAGAGTTTACATATATGACTTTTTACTCGAATAACCGTATTTTCACCCTAATATTTACTCGTAGGAGATTCAAATTAATATCACGCAAACTTTAAAATTAATTTATAAATAGTCAGAGGGAACAATTAGTTATTCTGATACGAATATGATGCTGATATCTGAATGTAAGAATCTAAAGACAGTGGAGTATAGACAGATCTACTCACAGCTGAAGGTGACTAGGCGAGGTATCTCCGGAAGCGTCCAGGAATGACGGCTTCTTGGCTCTGGAAGCAGGTCAGGGAAGCTGCAAGTATGAAACATAAAGTGGTGTTTAATCGGTGGAAGGGTGTCTCGGTTATCTGAGTCCAGCATCGTGTTCAGGGCGAGTACCAACCTTGCTGGTGCTTATCAGGAGCGGCCGCGGCGCAGGAGCCCACAAGTGTGAATGATGATCGATCGCTCCTTGTTATCTATTGGCGTTTCTTATCTGGACTGGGCCGGCGCCAGGAGCTGCGGGGCCCTACTGGAAAGTTGGGTTTCGTTACGGAAGCTGTCTGTTCTGAGGAAGACATTGTCTCAGCCCAGGACGCAGTTGGGGGTGTTTCCGTGCAGCCACTGTAAATGCTGTACTGCAGTGTATCTCGATGTACGTGCGTGCGCGTGTGTATGTGTGACAGCTTGCTCGGGAAGACGCACGGTCACGGGAGAAACCTATTGTTATGTAAGGATATTGTTGTATTCTAGGGGAAGAAATCTTCTGATTTGACTCCCGTGTTGTATTGGGAATACCGGACCCGCATACTGCGATGCGATGTTTGCGGTAGACGGGTCAACAAATCGCTTGAATTTTATTAGTAAAATAAATAATACTTTGTTTTAATCGCAATTTTTATCGTAAAATTTCAAATCAATAATGCAATAAAATTAATTTTGACGTATAGGTAAATAAGCTGTGAGGGGAGGAAGTTACAAAGAAAGTAGGTGTAAAGTAATTACCATGGAAACAGGCTCAAGAAAGAACTATATACAATTTTTTATTGATTCAGTTTCAATTTTCAATTCAAATTATTTATATTTTATATAACATTTAAATTACTAACCCAAATTCAATTCGCAAATAAGTTAGAAATATATAAACAAAAATAAATATTAAATACATATATAAAATCAATCTCATCAAATGTGTAGGAAAATCCTTCTTCGGAAACCTTTCAGAGACATGGAACAGATCAATGTCTCAATCAATCAATCAATCAAGAATCAACAGATCAAAGCTTAGCAGTAGCTCTTCCAACAGGCATAACCATTGGAAGATTGGTACTGTATATTGGAATGTGAAACAATCTATGCTGACGCTGTCTTAGGTACTTTTCGGGAACACACAAATCAATGCTCTAATAATTTCATGATTATCGATCATACCGCGCAACAATGGATAAAAATGCGTAATCAGATACACATTCCTTCTAGTCTCTAAACTATTGTAGCCAAGCGTACCCTGGAGGAACTCGGTTGGGTAAAGCCAAGGATAATGCCCGTACTATCTCCTGTAGAGATATCTTAGAAACTTGTATGTATTTTCTCTACTATAAGTGAGTACTTAAGCTCATGTGGTCCCCAAATCATCGAGCCACTCTCGAGTCTACTTCGCACCAAGGAGTTGTAAAGAGTTCTCAGTACGCTTGATTATTAATAATAAATAAGTTATTATTCATAAACACTTGTCTTTTTTCTCATACCTCTAGGTTATCCAAGTGAAAACCCGTAGTATTGATATGTAAGTATACCAGTATTTTTATCAAACGACTAATAAATTGTAAAAGATGTTTTGAAAATTCTGAATATCTTTTTCTTTTAAGACATCTCAAATGCTCATTGACTCTAATTTGTACATATCTTGAAGTTTTGCCTATGTGAAAATAGTAACAATTCTTAATATTAATTGATAGTTGTCTGATTTTGAATTCCAATTAATTACTTTACTTATAAAATTTGACAGAAATACCTCCCGAAGAGCGGAGAAGCCGCCTCGGGGGAGAGGGCGCTCCCCCCCCCTGGACCGACCTCCCCCCGCCCGCCCACCTCACGTCTCGCGGGGACTGATATTCCGGTGCCGTCGGTCAGCTTCTAGCATCCCATCCATCCACTCTTGTCTTCCCCACCATCAGCCTGACATCCCTCCTCCTGTGCCCCATCTCCCCTCCGCGCTGGAGGTGGCCAGCAGCGAGCGAGCCGGCCCTGTGGGCTGCCCTACCCAGATCTAGATACCTACTTATTCCGAGTAATATAATTTCGCTTCTTCTTATCAATGTGAGATTAAAAATAAAGTTTTTGCGTTGTTCGGTTTCAATGTTGAAATATACATTTTAAGGAAGCAAAATACGATTAATTAAATACACACCAGATAACATTAAAATTATTATATATGAAGCATAATATGTAAAGATTGAAATATGGTACATGATACGTGTCTGGGAAAACGGAAATTAAACAGATCTAAACAGGCTTTAATTAAGGATAGCAAAAAAAAAAACAAAAAAAATGGTTTACAACTTGAACTACATGACACCTACTGAAGAAACCTACCTACAACTCAACACCTCAACACTAGAACATCAGCTCACTAATAGGCACATCCTGCTCAAACAAAACCAGGACAATCGCGACTCATCTGCAACGCACTGAAACATTGGAACGACTTACCGCAACTGGCAAGAAAACAATGTTTCACGTATTTAAAAAAGACGTGACATTAAAAAAAGGTACACAGATATAAATACAAATAAATGTAATCGATTTTCTTTTATTCCATCATCTAAATGTTTATACGTGAAAGAAATGTTTTTCTTGGTTGTTTTTTTAATTCACAATATTTTTTCGACAACAGCCAATTTGACGCCTGAGAGCCGATTTGTGTCCAGTTTAGTTAGCTTTTAACGATGAATAGACTAACGCCAGAAAAATGTTGCTCGTAGTACAAATTTATTTCGGAAATCGTGGTATCTTTATCATATTTATACATTTACGGCATAAAATGATGGTCCTTACCACGATTTGAATGTTTCATATCATTTTTAAGTTAATAAGTTACCTAATTATATTTATTTATTTACTTTTTTACGCCTATTACAGGCTTTTACATTAAGTAATACATAAAATCAAAAAGTATATACATTAAACAATATCGGAAATAAGCAGTAAAATATAAAATATATGAATATAAAGTACATGTATAAAAAGCAATAAAAGGTGAAAGTATTAGGTTTAAGCATTAAAATACGAGTATAAAAATAAAAATTTAAAATATAAGTTGAAAGATAATATAAGCATTAAAATATGAGTATAAAAATAAAAATTAAAAATATAAATTTAAAACTTAATATAAGCATTAAAATTAAAAATAAGTAATGAGTAAAAAATAAAAATTAAAAATATAAAATACGGAGCAGTTATGTGTATAAAAAATATATATTACACATATACATGTATATGCTAATAGCAGTTAGTAATGAAATAATATTGTCTCTTTAAGTATAAACTTTATTTTCACTAGACTATCATTGAAAACGTCTACCATATGACCAAATCCATTATCAGTTTTTAATATTCTACTAAATACAGCATTTGACTGATAATTAGTACTGGAATTCTGGCGATGAAATGTTACAATTTGTCGAATTCTATGTAGGGACGGGATATTATAATAGATACACGCTACAAGGTCAGGGCGTCCAACATAGAACCCGGGGGTCTTCATATGTTTTTATAACTAATCACAATAAATATTGCGTATCGGAATACACCATTTCCAAATCACATACACAGGGTCTCAGGCTAGTAACAAAAACTTGCAGGCAGTCTTCTTCATTAAATTCTGTATAGAAAATATTCTTTACACTTTGGGTGAAATGTCTAATGACAGCAACAAAGTGTGTATTTTTTTTTCGAAATATTTTTTTCCGAATATTTTGCGAAAATGTTGAAACCATTATCTGTAATCGGAATGACAAATCCTATTTAATTATTACTATTATTTTTAATTAAATAGGTATGACATTTTGAATATTTGAATGTAGTTGCCTCTTTTTACGCAATTTTTTTCTGTTGAAATGCAAAAAATTTTAATATTTTATACAATAATTAAAAAGTTTTGCTCGATCCACCACGGCGGAAACATTTTTTTATAATTCTCTTTAAAAAAATCGGATGCATTTACTTTTTTTCAACAGAACCTTAAAAATTGTCACGGCGTATATAATTTTTACATAAAAATTGTTGTATGTTAATTGCTTTATACACATGATTGATCAATAAATATTTTATATAATACTTTACTTTGTACTTTAAATAAATCTTAAAAACTATTTGTGTACGCTCAGGTAGGTGTGACCCTGCGGAGTATACATGTGACACTATCGCTTAAGTCTCGGTACTACCGGCAGACTGCTCAGTGTGTCTCAGTACTGCTCAGGTTTATTTTTAAAAGCAATAAAACACAAATTAATATTCAAACCAATCTAGGTACGACATAAAATGAAATATAATTACTTGATCCAATAGAAAAAATATTAACATGTTTTTAAAAGGCGAAGAATTTTCGCACAAGAAATTAAATAATTTTTATTAATACAAAGAAAACTTTTCATAAAATCACTGCTTATTGAATAAACATTAAGTTTCGATGCCAATGGTCCCTTTATTCAATACAAATTAATGATTGCAATTATTTTTTCATTTTCATTAATCAATTGGCGAATAAGGAAAGTAAGCAGACGTGTGGAATACATTTTGTCGATAGAGTGTGCAGTGAGCAACTTTGAAGTGAATGTAAGCGTGGTAGATCGAATATAGAAAGGATCGCTTAGATTGGTCACGTGGAACGTATGAGCGAGGAAATTTTGGTTAAGAATGTAATATCTAAGGCGAGTGTTGAAGGCAGCAGGAACAGAGGCCGCCGAGAAAGACCTGGTACAATCAGGTAAAACAAATATCGGAGGATGGCCATATTATAAGCATTAACAACTGTAGCGCGTGCACGATAAGATGAGTGAATGTAGCCGAAGAATAAGTGGTGTGTTAAGAGAGAATGAGGTGGCGTTCTTTC
>JADDOH010007839.1:0-22594 GCA_016648135.1 Agrypnia vestita | reverse complement strand
GTGCGCGTGTGTACAGAATCGCGGCTACGAACCTTAGAGTAATTCGGAATAATACGGTCTCTATAGATTGTATATACTCTAAGCTACGAGCAGAGTGGCCGGCCGGCCGGCTCGCTGCAAGTACATACCTCGCTACTCCGCAACGAACCGCGTGGCGTCTCTCGCGCCGTGTGCGGATTCCATATATATACTACAATTAATGAACCAAGCAGAACAAATATCTCTGACTAATTGAGAAGAGTTTAACATATTTTATATTTGAGTGCTTAACAGAATATACGACTTTGTTATATTTAATTTGGAGTCTGACAAGAAGATATTCAATTATATAAATATTTAAATTTTTGTTTACAACTAAAAGTATTTATTAATATTAACAACATTTAATACATGATTATGTTTTATTTATCAAATTTCATTATTAATTAATAAAATTAAAATTTCAATGTATTTATTAGTATGTTCTATGAACACAATTACTAAATCTTGACCACAGATAGACAATTATTAATTAAGATGTATTATAGATATTAAACAGAGACGTAATATTATAGATGTCTCACGAGGTATAAAAGTCATAAAAAACGATTACAAAAAATATTGTTTCATACACTAGTCAAAATAATATATATTATTATTGTGTATAATGAGATCTCTTTTACCAGTAGAAAAAACTATTTTAAATTTTAAATTTGTGCAAGTTTTTATAATTTAATTTGACTTGTATTGAATCGAATGAATTTTTCATAATCGATTTTAGTTACCGTCAAATATCGGAAAAAAATGCAAACTTTGACATTGCATATCTCCATAACTATTTACATTAGGTCGTAGTTGCTTGGATATTTTTGATTAACAATTAAGGCAGGAATCCACCTGTTGAGTATTGTGGACTAGCTCTGTTACACCCCCTATATACAACTTTTAAAATTTGATAGATCACATCTATCAAAATACATGAATAAAATAATGTGGTTATTCTCGGCCACTCAAGACAGGTCGTAAGCCCTCTAGACACTCTATTAAGACTTCCATATATGCTTTCTATATAAACATAGCTTTATATCTGTGAGACATCTATAAGCAATCTTAATTAATAGTATCAAACTACCTTATTTCAAAACAAATGTGTTTGTTTAACCCATAAAATAATTTACATTAAATTTACACGGGTATGAAATTATTTTGACGAATTATATTCACGAAAATACGAGAAGGTAGGTATAAGTAATAACTTTATTATTATTAACAAACGATGTAATTTTATTACCCAGTTTAGTGTTCTCTCTGAGCACAACTACAGGTACTTTATATATAATAATACTTATTACACCTACAATGCAAAAAAATGCAAATAATCTTATATATGTCTTCCGGTTTGTGTTTTTTTGGGGTATTATGCCGTGTTTTTTTTTACCTTTCTGGCCAACGTTTCGAATCCCATTTAAGAGTTCATTATCAGGGCTGATGTGAGTGCTGATATTGTGGGTAAGCAAGTACTGGCTCGCAATGCCGTGACCCTGCTTTCGAAGGTATTGCAAGTCAATACTAGCGTATCAAGCCACAACATTGGTCAGAAAAACACGGCGTATCACCTAGAAAACACAAAGCAGAAGATTTCGAATATCCGTGAAAACGAAAGAATCCATGAAATCCGTGAAACGTAAGAACGCTTTTTTCTTTCTTGTGAATATAATTATTTCAGCATATTCAGTGAAATATAAGAAAATATAAAATTAATTACACAAATATTTAATTTTCCAGCGAATCTGGGTAAAAAAACTGTTACTATTATGAAAAGTATATTCGTCTTAATGGTCGTTTTACAAAATAAAAAGATATTGAATCACAGAATTCTAATGCCATAACCATGGTTTTCGTGAAAAATATTTCATCCAAGTTTACAGCTACATTAGTTTATAAATTTATTTATTTTTTAAGTCAATATGCATTCAATGCTTAAAAGTAACCCCGATGAATCGGTTAATTAGCGCCCCGGTTTGTTATATATTTTTTTTTTTTCATTTATTTATACAGTAGATACATAATAATGTTTTTTATAATAAATCATATCCATGTTATTACCTATTAATGACATTACACTCCCCATAATATGAGCCAATAGCTCGAGCTTATGGGAGGAGTATTTACACGCCAAATTAAAGTACAAAAGCAGAAACCATTTAGAAGTATTAATTTTTATTATAAAAAAACCATTTGAGACATGTATATCACTGTCCAAAATCAAGGATTTTACTTAAACTCTTCGTATTTTGAAATTTTTTCCTTGAAATTTATTTTTCGATAACAATGTAATGTATACGTACCATTTAACTCCCAAGAATGTATAATGATGCTGTGCCATGGTGGTTCTTAAAATTAGTTTCTTTATTTGCTCCCTGGTTCTGTCTATTACTTATACGTCTAAGAGATGGGATTTATTTATAACATAATCCATATATATATTTGCCATAGGGAATTAGTATTGTATATTTTTGTGAGTGATGGTATACTAAATTCTTGAAATATATTTACAGTCGGATAGTTATAAGGTTTTTTGAGAATCGTTTAATTATTTTTTATATTATGATTAATGGCTGTATTGTGAATTGACAAGTCCCTCCCCACCCAATAATACCATACCATAAGAGGGAACGCACCAATTACATCAAGTTTAACCTTCCATGAACTGTGGGGAATATCCAATTTAATATTTATACTTAAAAAATATTTTTTAGGAGTCTTCAAAATGCCCTCGCATCAGATGATCCAGAAGCGGTGGCCATAATTGCCATTTTGTTCACGGTATGATAAAATTAATATATTTATTATTTAGCGTTTTTGTTGTTACTTAAGTACTCATACTTTCAAACATAAATGACTCATTTCAATACTACGTATTTTTCAGGAACCATTCTGAACAAAAAAAAATCAAAGTTACACGTTTTGGTATATTTTTCATTAATTAAGATTTATTATATATATATCACAGAAACGAAACTTTTATGGAAAAATTCTACTTCATTCGGCATTTTTTGGGCGTTTAAAGGCCTTTCGACCTGCCATTGGCGGACTTAAGTGATCACTTTTTGATTCAAATTTGGAATGTTATATTTATGGTATTTGCCTCACTTATTTTATTCAACACAATTATCCTATCACCGTCTATGCTTGAAATCCATTGATTCATTAATATATTAATATGAAATAGTATATAGATTTCACAGGTGGTAATGAGAAAATGAGACTACATATATTTTTTGTACATTGTGCAAAGTGATCTCAATCCAACCAATGACCGGTCGTGAGCCCTATAAACGTCCAAAAAAGACTTCTATATACACTCATATAAATAGATTCATTTCTGTAAAATTTATCTCGTCTTAATGTTGATCGTTCTGGGAACAAAATCTAGTAAATAATAAAGTAATAAAAAAATACTTAAATTTTTTTTTATTACTTTATTATTTTTACTGTATGCAAATCGATAATAAAAGAGCCAATTCGTGTTGTATTGAAAGCTGAAATTGGAAACTGAAATTCATAATTTAACTAGGCGTTGCACGGGTTAAGGATTAAGTTAAAAATAAATTTGTGGGGGTAAACAAAGGTTCGATTCGAATGGTATAGATTTGCATCGAAAATATATAAGCGGAGGGAAGGGTTAAAAGAATAGGGGGAAATGTTGCATATGTCACCCGCCGAGTCCTTAAGAATAAGTTTTCAAATTTTGAGTCCGATCGATCAAACGGTACAGATTTGCATCGAAAATATATCAGCGGAGAGGAAGGGTTGAAAGAACAGGAGGGGAATGTCAAATATGTTACCCGCCGGGTCCTAAAGAATAAGTTTCCGAATTTCGAGTCCGATCGTTTGAAAGGTACAGATTTACATCGAAAATATATCAGGGGAGGGGAAGGGTTAAAAGTATAGGGGGGAAATGTCGCATATGTTACCCGCCGAGTCCTTAAGAATAAGTTTCCAAATTTCGAATCCGATCGGTCAAACGGTACAGATTTGCATCGAAAATATGTCAGGGGGAGGGAAAGGGGTATGAGAATAGAAGGGAAATATCACCTATGTTCCCCGCCGGGTCCTAAAGCATAAGTATGCAAAATTTGAATCGAATCGGATAAACGGTGTGAATTTGTATAGAGAACATACAGACAAACAGACATTGAGTTTTATAGGTATAGATTTAAACAAGAAACTAAAACATTGGTTCAAACACTGTTCGTCCAAAACATTACCCTCAACACGCCTTTGAAGGTTGCCACATCGTCTGGAAACATAATGAAATTTGTATTATGAAGATATTTTTTTCTCAAGACTTCATCAAACTTGATTCTCTAAATTCAAGTACCTACTAGAGAATTAGAGATTTAAATGAGTAACACCATTACTCGATCAGCCAAAAAATAATAAACTTCAAAAATCAGCTCAACTACTGTTATGAAGATTTTTAGGATATTTTCCTGCAAATTTTTATGTATTGGATACAGTGATGATATTATAACCAGTTACACAGTAACCGTTATATAAGATTTGTGCAGGTTGTGTTGATTATTGGCATTTGATTTTTTGCAATTTGACGAACAACCATCTGTATTTTTAGTTAGCAATCACCCATATAATCTGATACACATCTCAAATAAAAGTACGATGAATTACTGGTTAAAATAACGATTTGACATACATTAATTGGATATCACATGGACACTACGATAACAAAATCCTTAGAAAATATGTAATTTTTGCTGTATCCCATCAAAGCTAAGCTTGCTAAGCCCTAGAATATATTTATATTCTCTTTTTGGCGGTTCACGGAAACGCGACTGTAGCAACACGCTTGATGCGGCCGGTTCGGGTTTGGTGACCCAGGGTTCAAGCCCCATTTCGGGCCGCTTAATTTCGTTTTTTTTTTAGCCGTGAATTCGAACGAATTACGGACGTTACATGAAGTAATGGGACAGACAGACGGACGGACGGATAGATGACGAAATTATTTTATTTGATAAGCGGCGTCTCTTGGATAGCACATGAGGCAAACAGCTCAATATTACAAGTAATGAATACTTATTTGTTTTCAACTATTCAATACGTTTAGATACTTTGGTGAGGTCACAAGGCACGGAGAGGCTTCCATGTTGCGAACGCAACAAAAAAGATTTTCTGTCTCGCTAGCTCGCCTACCTACCTACCAACGCAATAGAGGCCACTAAAAAATAGTCGTTATTAAAAAAGTTGCACAGCGTATCTATCATCTTTTACTTATATTTACAAAACAGATGCTGCATCGTAACTGATGAATACTTAACTACCTACTATAGAGAAAATTAAGTGGAAGCACGAATAGAACATATTTTTGCAAATACCTAAGTAATTATTTATACAACATCATTAATCTATGAATCAGACCAATAATTGAGGGCATCTCTATAAAAGGGGTATATAAAGTACATTAGGTCGCAAAGTGATTTATTATTTTTATATGGTCTATATAACCGTAAGCACCATGTGTAGTATTTTATTTTTCATGATTTCAACTCAATCTTGCCGAAATTCGACCCCGAAAGTTGGTTAACATGGAAAAAGCGCAAATATTCATATTAAAAATTTGACGGATGCCGTCAGTTTGACGGTTTGATTAGCATCAACGTGAATAAATAAATAAATTTTAAAACTAATATCCACAATTGTCCATAAAGAGTGAATATTAGAAAATAAAAAAAACTGAAATTGAGGTTATTTATTTGACTAATTGTATTTTATCTCTCCCATAAATTTTTTTTTGTCTGTAGACCCTTTTCATAGGGACGCTTTCAATTGATATTTACTAAGCACTGTCATTTTTAGCCATCCGCAGATAAACTTCCGCTGGTCACAGCAATAATCCAGACGCTGGAACGCGCCCGCAGGGGGATGGTTATAAACCCCCCTGTCCTCCCCCTCAACATCGTGGAGCAGAAGAGCGACAATTATTACACGTACACTGGGTCCATCAGCATCCCTCCATGCAATGAAAATGTTCGATGGATAGTCTTCGCTGAACCTTTGCCGATCGCTTCTGAGTTTGTGAGTATTTACCCAAGTAAAAACAAATATTGCAGGAGGCCAAGGCCCACAATGAGCTGTGCAACCATCGATGATGCTGATGAAAAACAAATATATTTAAGTGAAACTTATTTAATCAAGTGTTGTGCTTTCAAACGTACGTAGAATTTTTTAATTAAGATAAATTACAGAAGCCTCACAGAGAAAAATCTATTTACATGGGAAACATGTATGGAAGTCATTATAGGATGGCTCAGGGTCATGAACCCTGAAGCCATGTATTCATTAGGGGACAAATCGCGCAACATCATATATTTCACTGAGAAGCAAATGTCGACGTTTCGCTGAAGTCTTATCCAGCTTCATCAGGAGAGCGTCCTATCACCGCGGGGGTGGAGGCCGAACTGATTATTTCTTCCGAGGTCGTAAATTATATTCACTTTGTTGTGGAATGTTCATTTATTTTACGATAGAGGTCGCCAGTGTGCAATTTGTACTAATTACATCTTCGGGCTTTTCTATGACGTCTCTTAAAGGTGGAATCAAAGTCGTCAGAACAGGGCGCCAAACACTTGATAGTTTGTAACTATCGTCTCTATTGAAATTAGATGTGCTTCTCAGTGAAATATACGGTTCGTTTAAAAGATACGTTTAATTTGATTATTTATAAAAATTTAAGTTTTTATTAACACTTGACACAAAAAGAAGAATCATCACAGTAAAATGCAAATATTCTTTTGATTTAAATACATAAATAAAAAAATTACATATCAAAACTAGGGGTTATTACTGGGATAACTTAAATAGGTATTATAAATTAGGAAAATCGTTAATTAAAACTTATTATAAAAAATCTGATTGATATTGTCCCTCTCTTAAATCTGTTTGCATTTACTTTTGGCTTACTTAATTTTCAAACACCTTTTAACCCCCTCCCACCACTTTTTCTTCTCCCTGGCTTCATCCCAACTCACTGTCATCATCGACCATTGGGGTCGGTTTTCCTCGTTTTTAAGCTATAAATCCTCCTATCCTGGATAATGCCACCCAATCCGTACCTCTTCATCTGACCATCCCTTTGCACTACCCATTTGTTTTTCTTCGGTCTTCCTGTGGATGTAATTCGGTAAGATCCTGGACAAAATTTCTTCCTTCGCTTCATTATGCTTGTCCTGACGTGATGTCACTCTCTGGATCACCGAGAGGAGAATCATCCTCGCTTCCAGACAGGGTAGGTTTTATACCCCTCCCATCAAACTAACAAATCAATCTGTCTATTCTGGAAAATAAAATTAGTACGTTTCTTGCCCAGATTAAGAAAGCCTCGCTTCCAAAGCATGTAGAATTTTCGTAATAAAAATTAATCGTGACTATGCAAAGTATTTATTATTTCATTTTCAAAGTGATGCCACAAAGTGGTAAATTTAAAAAATTAGTAGAAGAAGGTATACATATCTTCATTATCACCTATAAAATTTGCATGATGCCGCACAATGCAATAAATAATACAACAATATTTCAATATTTAATTTCGTTATATTTTTTTTTATTTTATATTAGACTAGCTGGTCGTACCCGGCGTTGCACGGGTTAAGGATTAAGTAAAAAATAAGTTTGTGAGGGAAAACAAAGGATCCCCTGTTCTCTAAAAAGCACTGTTTCCATTTAATGTTAACATAATTTATTGTAACATAACTGTAATACTTATATATATGGTATCGCAAACTTTTTTGTAGATGTTAATGTCCTCTATAAAACTGCAGTATATCGCTTTGCTCTATTGTCAATATTTTCCGCAGCGTACGCCGTATAAGGTTTTTTTGGTATTTTTTTCACACGTTGGGTTATATTATCGAAGTTTTCATACGGATCCCTAACATTTTTGAAAATATTCTATAGCTTATGTTCATCAGGAGTAATGTCGGATTCTAAATGCGAAAGAATTTTTCAAATCGGTCTAGCAGTTTTGGAGCCTATTCAATGCAAACAAGCAATCAAATCTTTCCTCTATATAATATTAGAATAGAAAAGCAAAATAAATATTTTGGTTGCAACCTAGATTGTGATTTTTGTACGTAATCTTCATCCTGGGAATTATAATGTTTTCCTCTCGCGTGTTTCAGGTTTATTTTGGGCATTTTCATAACAAACACAAAAGTTAATAATTTAAACGTCATTTTATATTGATAATATATATTATTTTTTATAATATAATTATATCGATTTTATATAACTTTGGATCGATTTTTAACCCTTTTCCCGTGATCCAATCGAGCTGAAACTTTGCAAGCAGACTTGTGGCGACGATCAAGAAGATCTATCAAATTTCCGTTAAAAAAAATTAATAATTAAGTATAATTTTGGATTTTTAGAAATTTTTAATGGTTTTTTCATACAACTTACTAAGTTGTATGGATTTTTGAAAAATTTTTATTACTTACGTTTCGTAGCGTCGCTCGACCGAAGTCCAACGCGTAGGTTAAGCGCCAAACCAGTTTCCACTGGTAAATGAGAAGGGGAATATAATAAAAACTTGTTTTTATGGGTTACTTTTTTATATGTGATTAATACCTATATGTTACTCATCAATAATGATAGGAAACTATTTCTTTCCCTCAACGCTACGAAATGTTATAAAAGCAGCATAGTAATAATAAATATTTCAACACGCTATCTTCCATGCATATTTGAAAATAAAGAATTATATTTTTTTAAATTTCCTCACCATGGACACTAACCAAGTTAATTACGATAAAAAATTATATCATTTTTGTTAGAAAGTATTCTGTAGAATAAATAGGTTGTCAAAATCGAAACAATTAAGTAAGCAAATAGAAGTAAGCTTTATTATAACTTATATAAATTGCATATGTTTGATTATCAAATTGTTAACGTTTCGCATAATTAAGTAGGAAACAAATAAAAAGATAAGAAAATTTTTTATATGATTTGATATGAAAGTAGACTCCATGGCATAGAAAATAAGATTGTAAAGGAGTGACTTAGGTGGTTCAGGCATGTTGATAGAATGAATGAAAGCATAGTACAAAATATATATGAAGCAAATTTTTATGGCACTAGAAATAGGAGAAGTCGCGAGAGACTTGGCGTGACCAAATATACCAGATACTAGATAAATATGATCCTGTTAGAAGCCTCATCGCCTCGAGCCTCAAGCATATTATGCAGAAAAAAAATTAAAATTCAGTTAATATTTAATGTTTAAAGATTAAAATAAATATAAAATCATATTTGACAGTGAATTTCTCAATGTTCATACGCTCGCTAAATTATATTCCAAACCAAAAACATGTCGCAGTTTCATATCTGTCGAAGTAACAGCCGCGACTGACTATAGTGGGCTCCAGTTTCACTCTAATATGTTATTTTAAGGAACCAGCTCCCTGTTTTTTTTTTTTTTTTTTTTTTTTTTTTTTTTTTTTTTTTTTTTTTTTTTTTAAGTTAGGTTTAAGGAACCAGCAGAATCAGAACACATCCCTGCTGTCGATAGCCTTCATAAGCCGCGTCAGTAAAGTGAACACCCGCCATACCCGAACCGGATATTCCGAATATTTCAGAAATTACGTACACCACGTGTATAGATATCGGTAACACTTGAAGACCCCGTGGCAAGAAGTTGTTAACTAAAATTTAAGTCATTTTGAGAGAATTAGACATTTGCATTTCGCCTTTGAAAAATATATTTTATTGCTAATTCAAGGTTAACTTTTATTAATTTATGTCACTAAAATATCAAAAAAGTATTTACAAAGTAAAAAAACGCATTTATGCACAAAAAATAAAAATTTTCCCTAAAAATGTAGTTAACAACCATTTTTTCGCCTCTGGAACACATTTTTAATAGAATAACACCTTTTTAAAATTGGTGAAATACGAACATCAAACAACCCTTCGAATGCTTTCCGTTAGTTACCATCCAGTATCCAAAATTACAAAATACCTGGCATGTTAATTAATAAGACAAAACATGGTATGTACCATTTAAAATTATTGAAAAATAATATATAAGTACATATTATAATAGTCTTCAAATAAAAACAAATATATGACAGTACTGCCAGAGTAAAATTTATATTAATATGAGTTTGAGTAGCTTGTTGGCTTTGTGGTTAGGACTTTCGCCTCGTGATCCAAAGGTCGCGGGTTCGAATCTCACTCCAGACCAGCAAGTTAGTCCTATTTTCATAGCGCAAGCGTTTAGCTTAATTTGAAAATAGTAAGAATATTGATGTGACACGTATTCCGTGTTTGCATCACTATTTTTTTTTTTTTTAAATTAACAATAAATAATCCAATCAAATTAAAAGGGTGTTAATTTCAGAATGATGGCATGAACATGTTATTATTGAAGATAACATGTTCTTCCCATTAGTAACTGATTTGATTTTTATGAAAAGTGTAGTTAACATCCCTATGATTTGAACATGTTCTAATTATTTTTAAGTTCTGAACTTATTTTCAATGAAAAGAGCGTACAATACTTAGTTTAGACGGCTTATTAACTCATTTTTGACAAAAATGTTAGTTAACAACTTCTTGTCATGGGGTTTTCACTTAGTAAAAAAAATCAATACTTGTGTACGATGACGGATGGAATTGTCACCACCACACGCTGGTTGGATTTAATCTGATCTCCGCCGATGAAGATTGATTCTGACATCCGAAATATATACTCCAACATCCAGCTACGTACACAGCTGAAATTGCACTTACAGAGTTCATCCTTGCATATCGGGTGCTGATCTAATCTTCGATTCTCCCAGCTTCATCAAATTCGGAAACAGATCGATCCGTCTATTCCGAAAGGCTATCGGCTACGTTGAATTTAGAAACTACACGAATAAGAATGTCTTTTCTCGAAGAAAAAGACACTGGAACTTCTCTTTCCAACTGTCGACCGGTCGGATTTAATAAAGTTTTAAATCCTGACTAGCGATTGTCGTAGAACATGTCGGATTTCAGTTTCGACCAAACACACTTCATCATTTCACGGCTGGCAGCCGGCGGTCACGAAACAACTTTCTTTCATAAAGAATGTCTTAAAATGAGAAAATATTTTTTTCTCAATAGTGACAACACTAAGAGCGATCACAGTATATGCGTATGTCAACAAAAACGTTGGGCAATTTCTCATACTTACATTAAATATTGTTAAGGCGATTGTTGGGATTAGAAAAAAAGGCGCCCCACCCTTTTAATTTTATTGACATATGCATACACTGTGGCTGTTGATAAAAATATATTTTCTCCTTTCTAGTCATCAACTATCCTAATTTCAAATGTCTGTCTGTCCGTAACTCCCTGCAATCAGACTGGAATTACAACGACAACACTGATGGTGACTAGTCGCTAATGCGGCTCGAGCGCCCGAGTGTGACTCGTCAATCAGCGCGCGGCTCGGGTTGCACGCAAGGGTCGTTACTAGTTATTATTATTTCCCATGAATTTTCATGGGTTTATGGATAGTTTTTTCATAGAAGTATGTTTTTAATATTTTTTGAAATAACTAATGTGGTGTTCTACTTTTTAGTGTTCCTCATATTTAACCCAAATTAAATTCCGTTTATTTTAAATACGGACGATTTAATATTAACCAGATCGGACAAAGTCAACGAATTTCTCTGACAATTTGACAATTTTTCAATGCTTAAAAATAATCCAACGTTGAAATTTCAAGATAGTGCTAGATAAGTTATTAAACATTTCCCAACCATAAGTAATAATATTGGGCAATTTCTCGTTCAATCAAATCCACAAGCTCCGAGACTTTATGGACTCCCCAAAATCCACGAAACCCATTAGGCCAGTTGTATCATATGTAAGCGCACCGAATTTCAAACTGTGTAAAAAACTTAACCACTTAATTCATTCATATAAACTGTTCAATCCAAAATATACTATTAGAAATAGCATTGATTTTACCGCCCGTATAAAAAACCTATACGTCACTTTTAAATTCTAAAATTTCGTGTAGCATTAAAAACATTTCTTTTGAAATAGTACAAACTGACATATGTAATTTCAAATATGTGAAATTAATAATATAATTAATATTGTATTATTGAATAATTACTGTATTTTCATCAACAATACGTCTCTCTGCCAAATTTCAGAATAATTGAAAAAAAATTAAGATCAAATATTTATTACAAGATTTCTCGCTGACGTACATTAATGAAAAAATGTACAAAAATCACGAACACCATAGGAAAATAAAATTACATACTGAAAAATATCAAACAAAATGCAGCTCGTATTATTTTTAAATAATCCTTGTTCGCGGTGTCATATAATTGTGAAACTTATTATTGTATGTAAATTTATTTTACTTGTATACTTAATTTATTTATTATTATTTTACAGATGGATGTATTCAGATCATTCAAAACTAAAGGAAAACCTCTGGAGGATAATTTCAGAAGTTTACAGCAAATCAACAAACGTAAAATATTCCATCACAAAAGTTGTTTTCATAAATAAAATGATATTATATTCCATACCTACTATGCTTATTTCAGATCATTATTTATATATTAATTTATAAATCTATTAGCTGTATTTAACTTTTTCACAAAGCCGTACAATTTATATTTATTTTTAATTTATTTTTTTTATTATATATATTTATCAACACATCCGGTGAATGGCTGATACTACTAAATCATATTAATATTCAATTAAAATACATTTTATGGCCTAGCAAACATTTTATTTACAAAGAAATTTTCAGATCAATCACAGTAAGAGAATATAAGAAATTCCAGTGACATTTGTTTGGAATCAAAAAAACCTTGATAATTTTATAAAGTTGTTTGAGTTACACCTATATTTTGCTTAGTTGTCATTGGTATCAATTCTTTCCCATCAATATATCAATATTGGTAAATATCCTATCGATATATGTACTTATATATTTATTATATCACCATAGACTGTAGGTTACAAATTCTAATTTGAAAATGTTATAAGTATTCAATGCATAAAAAAATATATGGATTATAAAAATAAAGAAAATAAAATTTATGTAACAAGTTTATTATATTTTTACCTTATTAATATCATCAATTAGTATTTTTTATTTTGGATAAACATAATTTTTAACACATAAAAAAATCAATAAAATTTCTTAAACTTCAATTATTGGTTGAGACTTGAATGTAATAACACAGTATACTAAGAACAGTAATACGTCTTCATACAAACTGGCCGAGGAATAAACGCTAGTAGCATAACTTCCTTACATAGTACAGTCATAACTATAATACCACCGGGGCTAAAATACAGAAATATAAAACAATACAATCGTTGTCAAGTTAACGGCATGCGTTTAAGATTACATACGCCTTGATTATCAACACCTCATAATAGCAGCTTAGAGCAGTGTTAGCACAACCACACGCGATACCCATTTATGACAGATTTACAAGATATAGTAGCATACGTTAAATTCAAAGACTCAAGTAAGAAACTTACCGATAGCGCGTCCCAGGTTGTCCGATCTGCTCAATCTGTTCACAGTACATAGTGGGAGAAGATAAACATATTTATAACAACTAAGACGCATCCAGAGGCTCGGGGTAAACTTTGTCTGACATTATGACAGCCCGAGATTCTAAGGGAATGGAAGATACAGTTTTGTAAGTGAAATTTAAGAAGTGTCTAACCACTTCTGTTCAAACGTGGATTCTAAAGGCCCCAGAGCATCGCCGCATCCGGTGGTTAACTCCTGTTTAGACATAACCTCCCACACTAAGCTGCAGACCAAAACCAACCCGAGACTCTGTTGCCTCTGCTGGGATCCATTCAGCGTCCTCGTCCTCTTGGCGACAAACATATCAGGAAGAAATCCCGCGTCTGATATTAAGGTTTGTATATTGTCCCGCGGGGCAGTCAAATTGACTGGTGTATAATGATGGGGATCCCACGTCGCGGCTACATGGGCCGGATTATTATGATGTTTACTGCTGATAAAAGGGCTGAATGAACTAACTGGGTGACTGGAAAAGACTCATCCCTGAGTGCGTCAGACAGAGCCATGTTAGCATCGCCAATTATAGTTGATGTGAATGATCCCACGGTGTAGTCTAATTGACTAGAGATATTAAAGAGATAGTATAGATGTGAATGATCCCACGGTGTAGTCTAATTGACTAGAGATATTAAAGAGATAGTATTCCAGAGTGAATATTATGGTTAATTGCGTGGTTCCTGATATGTATGTCCTGTGCCAGAGGAGAAGGGCTCCGAAAGGCTCCTGGTATACAGCAGTATAGTAAAGATGATGAATGATGTGTCAGGGTGAGATGTCAACTGGCATTCCCGATTCAGGATACTCGTTCAAATAAATCAGCTTCTATTCAAGATATAACCATGGAGATCTGGATTCGATGACACCAAGCATCGAGATTCTTCCCACCAGTGTGTTACGGGTGAGTTCTCGACGCCGAGCTATAAGAAACAGCCGCATATTCTTGAGCCGTAGCCTCTCTATTATAAGGATGGTATGCGTTAAGTTGCCCATGTGGTACGCCCACCTGGCGTGTCACAACGTATCGATCGTCACAGCGTCAATGAATTCCGACCTCCCTCCTTCCATTAGCAAATCTTACAATGTTAAGATTCTTTTCATTACTAATTTTAAATATGTTTAAGTTTTGCATACAAGCACAACGTTCAACAGATGACAAGAAGAATAGTAATAGTAAAATGTCCTTAGCTGACAGGAGTTGAAGGTCTCTGCAAACTGTCCATATCCTCTAGTAACGCCTTCAAATGATGTTCTCCTTGTATGTGTTTCCCAATAACAGTTTTCCAGTCATGTATTTAAAATAACGTCATCTTTGTGTGTGTGTGTACTACAATATCTGCCTTCCAGTTAATGATTCCCAAAATAGTGTTTTCCTTGTATATATATTAGGGTGTCCCAGGCTATAAGGGTGAAATTTTTTTTTTTCGAATTTCAAAACGCATACCCTCTATTTTTTTTTCATTTGACTCCAAAAACTTAAATATTTAATATTATTGAGATCGGATAACGATAACCCGTGCCGACTTGACGTCAAAGTTTAAGTTGAAAAGTTAGTATGGAGATATAGGGACATTGTAGCGTTCATTATTTATATTCAGTAAATAAAACATATTTATAATATTTATTATGTATTTATAGTAAAAGACACATTAATCATTGAATTTACTTTTCAAAGTTTGCTTTTTACAATCAGGATATACGTTTCTGTGTTCTTGTACTGTAACCATGAAAGTCTTGCATTAATTTAACCGCTCTTTCTGCCGTATCATTAACTGCTCTCAGTGTAAATAGCTTCCTTTTAGCTGTTAGATTGAACGAATCATTATTTGACCATAAAGAAGGGCACTTCTTCAGAAATCTGTCATCAATTTTGAGTCGATTAAATAGGAACTTGCTTTTGAAAGAGACGAAGTCATCGATGTTTTTCTCTGAAATTAGAAGGAACGGTTATCAATCGTATGGTAAACTATAGAAGAAAATCGAAGCATAATTTACATACAAGACATACCAAAAAGTGGGCCACAAAGTTCTTCTTTGGTTGCAATGTAACGTTTATCGTGGGCTGATGGGTTTTCTTTAGCTGAGTTAGCAACCATTTTTACTTTAGTTTCTTGATCGACATCATCGTCAAATAAAGACAAAACAGACACTCCATCTGTCAAATACCATAAATGCTGGCAAAACTTCTGTAAAGCTGCTTTGGAAATGCTTTTATCTATTGTTTCGTAAGCTTTCATGGACTTCAAAAAGCATAAGTCCTGATAAGGTGCTTTTACTACTAAAAATGCATTGGAGCCAGAATTTGACGTAGGATATCACGATAAACAGACAGACATCCAACAGAGCTGCCTTATCCTTATTTGAAATTCTGAATTGGGAGCTTAGTAATGTTTTTAACGAATAAATGGCTCTCGCCATCCACCGAGCTTGGTGCATAGCACCTGAAGGCCGAATCTTAAATTTATTCTCTGTATTTCTACCAAGAAATATTATTGAAAGCTCAATTAGTTCACGATAGTCATCTCTAGCTATTTCTTTAGTCAATTCATTTTTTTATTCAATTCAATTTAACGAATAAATGTCTCTCGCCATCCACCGAGCTTGGTGCATAGCACCTGGAGGCCGAATCTTAAATTTATTCTCTGTATTTCTACCAAGAAATATTATTGAAAGCTCAATTAGTTTACGATAGTCATCTCTAGCTATTTCTTTAGTCAATTCAAATCGGGAGAATTCTAGCAGTTTATCAATTTCTGAAACATTTAAACAAGATAGCTTTTCTGTACAGATTTGTATTTTTTCGGCATCGACATTTTTCCAGTTTTCTTGGAACTTTTTAAACAACGGAATGTCTGGGCTTGTAGTTACTTGACTGATTTTCGCTTCACACACACTTTTTAATACTTGTTCGTAGACGTGATGACGGCAAAAAAAAAAGTATTTCTCTATCCGGATTTTGTTCGAGAAGCATACATGCACCATTAATACGGCCTGTATTTGAAGCAGTAATATCACAACAGAGAATCTGCACTCTGTCCTCAAGATTCCAGTTGATAATGGCATTCCAAAGTGCCTGTGCCTTTTCGCTTTCTGATGGGCTGTCCAATTTTGGCACAGAGTTAAGTTGTTCGTTATCATCATATGAAATAACTATCGGGAGGCGTTCTTCTTTAGATTTATGTGAATCTAGAGCCGGCAATAGTTTTCCATCCCATTGGACAGTTACCGTATCCGGGATATTGTTTTGAAAATTAACTTTGATAGCTTCAGCCCGCTCTCTTCGCGTTTCTAAATGAATTCTATGGATTGAGGACTTGCTTACAGAAAAGTCATCCGTGTTATGCCCTAGTGCCTCAATAGTAGCTTCAATTATAAATACAGAATCTCTCACGCTTAACTAATGTGGCAACCAACTTCATAGTTATGAAATTTTTCCGCTTACAAGTTTTATCGGGCTGAGAGGAAGCACCACTTAGGCTGGGTCTATTTTCTTGTAAATCTATTATTTCAGAATCAGAAGATGAATTTTCTTGTGGTGGTTTATAAGATGATATCGATGGAGCTAACGATGAAAAATATTTAGCACGTCGCTTTTCCTCCTCAATGTTTCTAAGGCGTGCCTTTTCTTCTTTTTCTGTAAGTTTTTTGTCCACTCCGGCTAAGTGACCAGGCCGACCTGGTTCTCTTTGGCGCTCCAAGAAGATCCTATCTTCATTTATTTTAATTAGCTGAAGCGCATCGGCATGAGCAATGTCAAACAAATTGTCTAAGTTGGAAAGAAACTCTTGTCGACGTTGTTCAAACACTTCTTGTGTTTTTTCGCATTTTTTTGCAAATCTCTCCAAACTTGGTATAATGAAACTAGTTTCTTAACACAGTTAGGTAATGATTTAGTCGGTGTACGTGCCTTTTCCCAGTAAATAATACACTCACGAATAGTAAGATTTGCACTTCCATTGACACTTAAATTCACTTCACGAATATTATAGATCAAAACTCCCAGTACTTGTCCATTAGAGGGAAGTTTCGAACCGGTGATTTGATGTTTTACGTCTCCTATTAAAATTATCAATTATTATTATCCTTTTGAGAACTTCGTTACTGCAATTACATGGTGACTACTCAAAAGTAATGCGTTTACTAATAAAATAACCAAGAAATAAGAAGCAAGCAATGCGAGATTTCCGTCGCGCCGTACCGTGCAAGCACAGACACGTTTCGCTGCAAGTCGGCACGGGTTTTCGTGATCCTAAGTATGCAAAACTTTATTTTAAAATGTTTTGAGACCATTCAAACAAAATAAGAGGGTATGCATTAAAAAAATATCACTTTAATTTTTTTGGGACACCCTAATATTAGGTCCTTACATATGAAATTGACGTTTTACCGTACTGGCAAATTTGATCTCAAATATCTTCTCTTTGGTTAGGAATTCCAAATCCAAATTTTTACAGCTATTTACTCATGTATTTGTGTTTTGAAAATTATAATTCATTTGTTTTTTCCTCAATTGTTTTTTTCTTTGCGAGACTCAGTTTACAAAATGAAAAACTTGAAATATCGCGTTATTTACGAGTACGAGTTCCACCGTGGCACCAGTGCTGCAGAAACGGCTCGAAGGATTAATGATGTGTATGGCGACGGTGCCGCAAAAGAAAACACAGTGCGTTTTTGGTTCCAACGTTTTCGTTCTGGAAATTTCGACCTGCAGAACAAGCCCCGTGGACGGCCGGAGACCAAAGTTGATAATGAAGAATTGAAGGCTATTGTGGAAGCGGAATCCATCGCAAACCACATCCGAGTTAGCTACAGGCTGCGGTGTTAGTGATAAAACTGTTTTAATCCACTTGAAGCAAATTGGTAAGGTGAAAAAGCTTGAAAGGTGGGTACCTCACGAATTGAGTGAAGCAAATCAACAAACGCGAGTTACTTGTGAGCGTTTGGTGGACTAGTGCTGGTGTCGTTCACTACAGCTTTCTTAAATCTGGCCAGACGATTACGGCAGATGTCTATTGTCAGCAACTGCAAACCATAATGGAAAAGCTAGCTGCTAAACAACCGAGGCTGGTTAATCGCTCTAGGCCACTGCTGCTTCATGATAACGCTAGACCACACACTGCACAACAGACGGCTACCAAATTAGAGGAGCTTCAATTGGAATGTCTAAGACATCCACCGTACTCTCCGGACCTTGCCCCAACAGATTACCATTTTTTTCGAAATTTGGATAACTTCTTGCAAAGGAAAAAATTCAACTCCGATGGGGCAGTCCAAACCGCCTTCAAAGATTTTATTGATTCCCTTCCGAATGGTTTTTTTAGTAAAGGGATCGATGAACTACCTATGAGATGGCAAAAGTGCATAGATAGCAATGGTACATACTTTGATTAAATAAATATATTATAATAAAAAAAAATCGACTTTATGTTCCTCCCATACTTAACGTCAATTTCATATGTAAGGACCTAATATATATATATTCCAATATCAGTGCCTGTAAAACTGTATTAGATCCTAGAAACAAAAGACTATTCCCTCTACGCCGAGCACATGCAGGACATATACCCCTTCAAACTAGTTCATCTACGCCGTATAGTGATATCACATGCAGACATAAACAATATAATTACAAGTATGTTTGCGTGCCGCCGACCGGTGGAAATATTCGCATTCGTATTCACCGAATAGTAGGCTTGACATTCGCATTCGTGCAAGTAGTATTCGTTGCATCACTCACAATAATAAAATCATATAGGTAAATAACTACGGTAACTCGTAAAAATATGATATTACTTATATTAAACGAATAAAACAAAACAATCTGTCATATAAATAAATAACGCGATTACGGAAGACCAAAGGTTAACTACCCCTGGACAAACCGCAAACGACCCACAATAATGGAAAATGTTGTAGAAAAACATTTCAAATATCTAATATTGAATGAATAAAAACAATGTCATATGAATAACTATCACGGCTACGGAAGACCGAAGGTTAACTACCCCTGAACTAACCGCAAACGACCCACAATAATGGAATATGTTGAAGAAAAACATTTCAAATATCTAATATTGAATGAATAAAAACAATGTCATATGAATAACTATCACGGCTACGGAAGACCGAAGGTTAACTAATCCTTAGCGAAGGCTCAAAACTTTTCCTGATTCCCGCTAGATGGCGGCAGTATGGCAATTTTTATTCATATGCCAGGCCGACCTGTAAATAATTTTGAGACAAGAATTTTGCTCTTATATTCGAAGCAAAATAAATTTTAGCGCAAACCATATTGCACAAACGTTAAAAATTCGACACTCGTAAACATCCTCTGCAATTTTATCAAGTAAATCGCTATTCTAAATAACCAATAATATTTTAATTCTATTTATTTACATACCGCCAGAACTTCTCCGTCCGGTACGAACATAAAACGCGATTGTACTTTTCAAGGTGCCAACTCTTACGCGGCAAAAATACCTATTATAATCGTGCTATGAATATGACCTATTCTCGCCTCATAATGGGGCCTTGCACCAATACTAAAACCCCACTAGAAACAATAAATGCGACTAAATCTAAACAGATACAATATATACTACTCAAAATACGTCTTTATAGGAGCAGTGTTTAAAACGATTGCCTAGTGGTACGTAATATAAACATCTAACGAATCTAATAAACTATATATTTATGTCACAATAAAATAAGTATAAAATACAGGTGCATTTTAAAATATATTATCTGGAGGAAATTTCTCGTACGATTTGAATTTATATCACACTGACAACCCTTGATATTAATTACACACAATTCGCGATCTCAAATATTCCCAAAATAATACTTTTCGATAGTAAAAAATAATTAATCGTAATAGATAATATAAATGTGATCCTTAGCTGAAGACCGGACTGTGCACCACCCACGCAATACAACAATTATCATACTGCTACTAGGCAAATCATATAGAAATCTGTGTATTCAATCGCCAGTATAGAAAATACAAAAATTCCTTTGCATAAAGATACTTCCGTTTGGCCGCGACGTATTACATAAGTATTATGAAAAATCATCGGATGGATTATCACCAGCCGCAAAATTACGATTTACTATATATCAAATCCGATACGCGTTTAGCAATACAAAGTTCTAAATAGAATACACATAAAAGGCAATAGAAATAAATAATATTGGAAATGCTTATCTGTTCACTGTTCCAAATCTCCTTTGAATTATTATCAAACTCCGGCTTTTATCCTCCTGTCCTGTTAATTATCATCCTTATTTCGGACTTCCTTCGACAAAGCCTCCGGCCGATTTCAAGGCTGAAAACTCCAGTGCCGCTCTCCAATTTGTATCGCTAAAAATAGTCTCTATCTCCCGCCATCTTTGATTCCAACTTGCGTGTAAAAGTCAAAGTCTACCATCTCAGGACGCGTTTCATTGGCCAGATTCGCTGCTAACGGCCGCGTCTTGCGATTCGTCCGATTCAGTCAAAATAAAGGTAAAGCACGCATCACACGCGCGGCATACCTCTACGTTTCACGAACAATAAAGGCTCGTCCGCGCCTACTTACTCGGCAAACATATAATCACAGAATATTTAACGGGTTGTGAAGCTTCTCTTTATTATAAACTTTAGTAGACAACCATTCCAGTATAAGCTTCTCATCAATATCGATTTAAATAAGCCAATATCATCACAGTGCTTTACTTTAGGTGTGTTGATTATCACAAACTGTGTCACGAGACTGTGAGTTTTTAAAAGTCTACGTTGATGTTAATCAGCGTTCTTGCAATTTAAGTGCAGAAACTAGGTATACTAATTACAGAAATTATGCGACAGATCGAAATTTACTCAAGACTTTGTTGCCAATATAGAGAGGATGGAGCAGGTCTTTCGCAAAGAGTTCGAAAAGGACCACATAAACATTAAAATCGGCACATCAATTTTTGAACAATTAAAAGCAATTGAATTTTATTCGGGTTTAGTGCCTATCTCAGACGCTATGAGTTAAAAGAAAGGGAGTAAAAATAAAGTGACAACCCTAGCGTCAACGCAAGAGTAGGCTAATAACTCGCCGACAGGCCGGAGATAAACTACTGTTTTGGGTATACTGTGGTAATAGGTAATCTAGATTATTCGAAAATTAAATTGTCGATTTTTGATTTATGAAGAAATTAAACAAAGATTTAAAAGTTTCTGGACAAAAACAACAACATTTCCCTTTCGACTTCTTTTTATTTTAAAAAAATATATATAAAACACGATTTTTTGACAACATTAAGAAAATAAATACAGAATCATTGGAAGAGTACTTCGAAGATTGAAAAAGACATTGTCACAAGCATCTGAATGTATCTAGTTTGTAGGAGATAAAATTAATATTGATCAATAAATTTTTTGAGATAATCGAATATTTCAATTATTTAATGATCAATCCTCGTACATGTTTATGTAAGAATAACCCAAATAAAAGCTTTTTTCACGAATGTTTCTAAAATTTCATGACGTCATTCTTCGACTTATACGTACAAAAGTTCGACACGATCCTTTGTTGTTAAATCTCGCTATAACTTGACCATATTTCTGTAAAATGCTTTGTATTTTGTTTTTATAGCCTGTTCGTTAGTATGTTAGGAATTAGATAGTGTTTGGTTCAGTCTCCAATAAAACGTGTTTGTTTTTATTTCCAGTTTTTTATTTGTTATTTGTCGTATACTAAGTACATTCATTATAAGAAGGAAGCATTACTCCAGAAACGTTGAATTTTTACAATAAGATTGTGTGTGCGGTTAAAGCAATGTTTATTGTTTTATTAATAAAATGGTGCCACAGAGGGAAGAATAGATTAATTTTCGCAATTATTACCTTTTCCATTACTTTGTCTAGAAATATTTAGCGGTTGCGTGTGCAAGTCAGTAAATAATCAAGTAACGAAATCAATCGAGGATTTCCTCCGAGCCTTTCAATCTGAAAACATATAACAC
>JADDOH010007838.1:0-13385 GCA_016648135.1 Agrypnia vestita | reverse complement strand
ATTTCCAAGATTCAATTAAATTTTAAATATTATACAGGTTAACAAAGAGTTAAAAACAATGCTTGTGGCTTCAATGGGAGAGGACCTGAAGACAACAATGCAAATGCTTACAGAAGACAAACAGCAGCTCGCTAGTGCTTTACTCAATTCTGCTCAACATCTATCAACCCATCAGGTAACCATTAATCCGTCCAAGAAATGTATACACATATTATGAGCATGAGTTTTGTTTTTGTAGTTAACCTAATTACATAAATTCCTGGTAAATTAAAATACTTTATTTTAGGAACAAACAGAATGGTTGGCTGGGCAGTGTGAAGTTTGGAGGAGCAAATTTCTGGCTAGTAGGTAAGTGTTTTCAGCTGAAACATCCTATAATTGATTAAGGTGTTTAGTGCCAATAATTATAGTCCACTTATAGAAGTTTTTATTTTTTTGATAAATTTTGAATCTTCAATACACATTATAATATAAAACTCAAGGAAACAAAATTCTGTCATGAAGTCAACGATAACATTAAAACTTTTGCCTCAAAAGATGATTTTTTTGAATTGATGATTGATGATCATTTTGTCAGTGCCAAAATAAATTATTTCAATGTTTCAATTGATTGAATATACAGGGTGTATCATAGTTACTAGCAAAAACTTCATTAAATTTTGAATAGATATTCTTGACATTTTGAGTGAAATGTCGCCTGTTATGGAGACGTCAATGTTTGCATTTTTTTTTCAATATTACTGACTTATCTTTTGTGAAACGTTAGACTGTTACAACCTAATTTATATTGAATATTAAAAATTCATTCGCTTTCATACAAGTCAAATAATATGATTAAAACCTTGCTTCAAAAATCCGGTTCAAATTTCTGCATAATAAAAATAATAATATTGGATTGTTTATATAGCGCCATTTTTGTGAAAATTTCACCTCTAGGGCGCTGGGCGCGGCATGGTTTTAATAATTTTATTTGACTTGTATAAAAGCAAATGAAGAAAAATGCAAACTTTGATGTTGCTTATTTCCCTAACTGTTGACATTTTTATGTATTTATATTCCATAGTCTTTTGTAGAATGTTTTTATTTCCAGCTTGATGGTAGAAGAGCTGGCAGGTTTGAAAACTGCTTTTACACAAAGGACCGATGAATTACAGTTGGCATTGAGGCAAATTCTAGAGGAAAGAAATAGAGTACGGGACATACTGATACACACATATAGAAATTTAAGAAGTCTTCACGAAAATTGGCTTACAAACATGGCTTCACAGGAAATGTACTACACTAGCTTGAATGAATTGGGAGGCTTTGGTGTTATTGAGCAAACACCAATTGGTCGAGTAAACTTGGACCCCAGTAAACCCAAATCATCTAATATCCTAGAACTATCGTCGGTTAATCTTAAATTTTCTGAGAATTTGTGCAATGCTGTGGAGAAGTTGGATGATTTTACACACATTTTAAATGAGTTACCGACTAATACAGATGCTGAAAATACAGCAGAAAAGGTAATAAAACTTTATTTTATTGCTCTTTATTGTTTTAGGTTTTCTAAGTTTCATGTATTTTACTTTCCTGGATCTGAAAATGCTCAGAATTCTTATGGCTACGCATGGACCCTATACATATATACTATATATACAGTATGGTAACCGGTTTGTGGTTAAAAGGATTGTTTTTGGAATTGGTAAGAGAGAAATCTCTATGAATAAATGACTTTAAAATAAACAATAATAAAAATTTATTCGTATATTCATAGTCTAGACAAAGAAAAAGTTACTAAATAAATGCTCGGTAAATGCGGTAGTATAATGAAAAATATTATATGCATTCGTTTTGGAATCAATTAACATGAGCAGATATATTACTTCGATGAGTTGAAAAGGTGTTGACATAATTTGTTCATCTTTCATCAAAATGTATCAAATGCCAAACCGCATTAGGCAGACGCAGCAGGAAACAGACTGGAGTGCTGGCGTTTAGCGAATTGGTAATTCTCACAGTTGACTTTTGGTCCAAATGCCATGCGTGCATAATCAGAACTTTTTCTGTGGAATTTGTTAATTTTGTAAATTGAATCTTGTAAATTCTGTGGAAAAGGAATTTACTGTGGTGAGGGATTTTGGGGAAAAGTAAATATTTTCATTTTGTGATAAAAAATAGGCATTTCTATTATGTATTATTATTTTAAGGGTATACACCATCTTAACATTTTATTTTTTTTGCTTTATCTTACAGCTTGAACTTCTAAGAATAATTCTTATAATAACTCATTCATAGTTATAGCAATTTGAAGCTGAATGGTAGGTGGATTTTTAAATGAATTACAACTTGAATTCAATTCATGTTGTCATTTTATTCAATTTAGAATTCTTGAAACAACCCCTTTCACACTGGAGGAGATATCTCAAAAACTATTAGGCCGATTATATTTCAATTTTACCAATAACATTATCTACGATGTACTGTATGATTTTTTATGATAAAATCTGATTTGCTTATTGTAAATTTTTAACTATGATTTTTTTTAAGGAATTATTTTAAACTGATCTCAACTGCGCAAACAATTTTTTTTTCAATGCGCTACATCATTTAACAAGAAAATGATTAACTTTTTTATTTCACTCAAACCCTGGCGACATGATTATCTCACGACGTCACGGAGAAGGACCTTTGAAATAAATTTGAAATTTTTAAAATAATTAAAAATAATGAAAAATAATAACAAATATACGCCTACAATGATTAATAAAACAAATTAGTTAAGTCAAAATTTTTTTAAATTCAAATGTATTTTTTGATGCCTGATGGTGATGTAACCCTTCTGTGTATAGTTTTCTGAGATATTCTGCCCTGTATATTTGACCTCTCTGGCCGATGTTTCGGATCCAATTGCAAGGTCCATCGTCAGGGCTGATGTGATGAGTGTGTGTTAAGTGTAGGTTAAGTATTGCCTTGCAATACCGTACCAAAGTCAGGGTATGTAAAATAATATTCCATTATTATGTTTTCAGTTGTTGGCTAAACCCCTTGAAGTATGTGGGAAAAACGATCAACCCTCATTGGCCCTGGTGCACCATGCCTACACCAAAACAGGAATGACTCCGAATATCGCATGTTGCTCGCATTGTCATGGCCAAGTCCAACTTCTCTGACATTTCACTGACTTGGAAGTTCAGCATAAAATAGTAAATAAATTAAAACAAATTGGTGCAAATGAAAATTAATTTAAAATAATTGAATAGATGATACTTGAGAGAAGGGTACGTACTATGTACATATTTCTAAAAGAAGGCAAAAGTGATATTTCAAGATTTCTATAAAAACTTTTGAAAAAAAAATGTATCTGTAATACTTTCAAACTTTTCAAAATTGAAACTTTAAAGCTTATTTTTTCTTAATAATTATGTGTCTTCCTCTCAAATACATGGTGAGTAGAACTCCAATTATTACTTAGTCCATATAATCGAAAATGCAGGTAAAATAAAGGGCGTTATAATACATACATTAATTTTTTTACTGAATGCTTTAATAGAAATTGGACATGAACAGTTTGTTTTTTTCATTACTCATACAGTCTTGCAATTTTGGAAAAGAGCAAAATTTCAGTTGTAGCAGCTGTATAGTGTACTTATTCTATTACCCTGTTTTTTAGAGCTTTGGAGGTTTCTGCATGAAATGGTGCAATGTCTCTTCTTGTTCAATTTCATTATTATCTGCGCGATACCTCTTCCTTGTTTTCATCCACCTCTTGCCAGCCCGGATCTGTTCGCTAGCGTAGCAACTGATATCTGAATAAGAGTGATATGTACTATTACCGAATATCTAAAATATATTATATCTAGCGTACGGAATCTTGCTTATGGATTCTAATTGAAACCTATGTTGAGAAAATTGGAGTTCTACTACACCAGAAATGTGATATGTACATATACATATTGTTTTACATTAACTCTTAACTACAGTTGCCGGCAAACTTCTTGAAATTCTTTGGCGTAGTGGGGGAATGCGCAGAAGACAAAATTTGGGTCTGTTTGGTGAAATGGTACATGTGCAAACTTCCCCCCACTACGCCGTAAAATTTCAAGATGTTTGCTGGCTACTGTACCTACCACATATTGTTGTTATACAACCACCTGTCATACGTCTGTGAGACTCCCAAATAAAATAATTCACAATGATAAAATTTAGTAAAGAAGGGTTTTGTTTTTATTTTAAATTCTATTGAGGAACATATTAAACTCTTTATTAGAAAAAAAGGCACATGAAAATTATCATTTTTTTCTTTTAATCATAAATAATTGTCAATACCTCTTATTTCGGGTTTACAAACTAACATATTTGGAAAATGAGATCCACAAAAATTATCATATAGAATAGGAACTTCTTACTATTTTTTTTAATGTTGAATAATGAACAAACATAGAAATAAATAAAAATTCTCCATAAAATCATAAATTCAATAAAATTGCAGGCTCTAAATTCATAGTTTTTCACGTCAGCGAAAACACAGCTTGTTTGAGCATTCAAGGCAAATTGGTGGTTTACATTCGAAACACATGTATTGTGTATTGCGTTTCTTTGTGTATTTGCAAGTTGAACAGTTTTTACGAACCGCCAACCTTTCTTCAGCACTGCTTCTACATGGAACTGCTGATGGAGTGGTCACGTTTCTGTGGAGAATACGTTGAATTTCACATTATTGCAATTTCACGCGTTGCAATTTCACATTGCATTCGTCATTAAAAAAATGCTGCCAAATATCCAGTGGACAAGACAAAGAATTTAGCTTACTCCGATATGCTGGTTTTTTATCTTCTTTTCCCTGCACTATGCTATGCTGCAAAGTTCTCGATCGTAAAAACGGTGGGACAGATGACCAAGGAAAGTAATTCCTTTCAAAATAATTCCTTCTTCCACGGTTTCGATTGAATTTCAGATCATCATTTTCAGATGAAAACTCTTCGTTTCCACGTAAAATTGAAGACAAATGATGTTGGGATGGAGAATTTTCTTTATTATCCAGTACAGTTGGCTCTTCGTATTCAGATTCGCTGCGATAGTTTTTTCACCTGAAGCAAACGCGCGCACATACAATCTCGACGAGCGCTTGCGCGCGATACTTAGGGGCGCGGGGAAAAGGTACAGGAACAAATAAGTTAGTACGAAACTTAGGCGCAAAAATATTCACGATTATTAATTCGACGGGATCTGTGAGATGTATGCTAGGTGGTTAAGGGTTAAGTTTCTTCTTGTTGGTTTTTGCTATAATATATTACATATGTGATTTATAATTTTTCTCATAATTTGTGCATCATATTGCTTAAAATAAAAATTCTTTATTAAAACCTAACATTTTCTCTACACAACTTAATTTTATAATTTATGCATATTTTACACTTAACTAAAAGTC
Source organism: Agrypnia vestita (assembly GCA_016648135.1). NCBI lineage: Eukaryota > Metazoa > Arthropoda > Insecta > Trichoptera > Phryganeidae > Agrypnia > Agrypnia vestita. The sequence continues at coordinate 7,975 of JADDOH010007838.1, read as the reverse complement.
ACCTCTATTAATAAATGGTTAATGGAATCTTTTATTCATAAATGTATTTTTGTATGCAATAACACCATAATTTTATGTCATCATAATTTTATTTCAACCGTGATAGTATACATGTCTTCCTAAATATTGATTACAACTCATTATGGTGACTAGTGTGTTAATATTAATTACAAAGCTGTATTGTGTGTACACAGTGAATATTTTGCACTTATGTTGATGATATTAGCATATATTACAAATAATTTATTGCATTGTTTGTTCCCCTGAAAAGTTGTATAATTTTAGATAATAAATACCCATTTAATTCTTATCTTTTTAATTACAAATTAGCATTACTTGCATTGTATATAATATTTTATAAAAGTATTTAATAAATAAATAATCCTTTTATATTTCTTATGAATTCTGCAGTGTTTTATTTATTATTAAAAACATTTTACCTTCCATTAAAATTCCTACATTGTTTCCATCGATGCCTGGAATCCATTATGAAAGAGACAGCCTGCTGTTTTTGCTCCTATACATGTCCTATCACTACCCGCAACTTAATTTTTTCTGTTGGTATTCTTATGGCCGTATCCGGTAGAGCCGTAACGGTCTTTTTTTCATATGACTCACAATGCACTAGGGAGAGATTACCTGGATTCTAGGCATGCATGGTAAAAAAAAAATTGTGTTCCGGTAGATGTTTACTGTCTATACTGGCGTAGAGGGGAGTGCTAACAAGCTCTGGAGACACTGTTGTCGATGTGTGGCATAGAAAAGAGAATATAAATTTATGGTGTCATCGTATCGTGCTGTTTCAAGACGAGAAGGAGATGTTAACAAATCTAATATCGCATAAACATTGCACTAGCGCCTATATTTACGTATTCATTGCAAGATAGGAATGATAGAAGGAAGAGAAAAAGAGAACCGTACGGAGTGCCGACGCTAAAATATACGGAAACACAAACACCCAAGAGCAGCTTGTATCCAGCGGAATAGTCAAAATGTTTACTTATTTTAACTTTTGACAAATGCTCATATATTATTACTATTTATTATTTTATAGAATTATAACTATATTAATATTGAACATTTCTTAATTATTTAAGTATGATTTATTCATTATGATGCTAGCTTTAAACTCACAAGAAAACATATTCTGCGTACATATAAATATTCAGTAAAAATCAATCTCACGCAAGACGCTCAAAACGAAATTTTTGGTCGCGGTCCGTTGATTATTGCTTATATTGTCTTAATTATTGTAAATGATGTTCACTTTATTTTTCATATAAGACCAAAGGTTCTATCTAAGTTATCGCCCTGAAAAAATTGCAGTCTAACATATACATTCTGATATAAATGTATAATAAAAACCATCATTTTCGTTAAAAAATGCAAAAATATGCATTTGCATGTATTTAATAATAATAATAATAATTGGATAATTTGTATAGCGCCGTTTTCGCGAAATACTCACCTCAAGGGCGCTTATGCACAAAAACGCAAATGAATATTTTTTAAAAAACAATATACATATACATATATAAAACATATACAATAAAACAAAAATTGAGCAAAATATTCAAGTAATGTTCACTTCACGATCGTCTGTCGTCAAATGCCGCCATTTGATGGTCAGAAATGGGAGTGGTTTCGTTGTTGGTCAAAATATTGCCTCAGTTTTTCGGTCACTGTGAGACTTCTATAGATTTACTTTTCTGTGTTGCTATCTATCCCAGCCTAGTTTGTAGGTATTCAGCGTTGACCTTCGCTAGCAAGATTTGGCGCACAAGATTTTATAGCTCCGTGTCCAACTCCGCATTGTACAGTTGCCGGCAAACTTCTTGAAATTTTTTGGCGTAGTGGGGGATGCGCAGAAGACAAAATTTGGGTCTCGTTGGTGGAATGGTACATGCGCAAATTTCCCCCACTACTTTATTTTTTATTTATTACATAAGACTGGTATACTAACCTGCATTTAAGTAGGAAAAAATAATTAAGCACGACAAATTATTAACGCAGGGTAAAAATTATAATAAGGGAGCATCTTTAAACTACGTGGTTGCATTTTTAATTCTTTTTAACCCCTCTCTCCCTCCATGTAGCCATAACGTGATTTTTGCCTTGATCCCTCCACCCAATTATAACATAGTTTTTTTCAATTAATTCCAGAAGATATTTTGTGCTGTTTCCTGTAATATAAATTTAAATAAGAATTATGACCCCCCTCCCTGCGTAGCCCAGCATTGTGATATCACTTTTGATATCAAATTTGCTCTGAAGACGAGTGCCCTCCACTTACGGGCACCGTCTATTATTCGTTGCAGTCGTGGCTCTACGACTTACCGGTATCATACATAAATTAGTCACAGAGGAAGGAATGGCAGGAGGTGTAAATTAGGCGCGGTAATTCGAGGTTCACACAGTTTAATACACACAAAGTCAAGGCAAGGTATTATAATATTTACAGAAAATTCAATTATTATAATAGGCGAAAGAAAATATACAAACAAAACATACAATTTCCAAAAAAAAAATTATTGAAGAGAAGTTAAAATTTAAACACAATCCACAATTATAGGTATATGAAAGAAAAGGAACACAAAATTACGCAATCTGCTTCCTTAAGGAAGATTACTTGGAGAAAAGTTAAATTAGTTTAAAATTCGAAATTATCTAATTAATATTAAAAAAAAAGACAACATAGAAATGTACAATCTACTTACTCATAGGATATTTTTGAGAAAAAGTCACATCACTTAAATTCAAACTATCTAATTAACTTTATGGATAAAAAGAAAAGTAAGCACAAAAATTATATAATCTACTTATTAACTAACTTATGCGAAAACAATCACTATTAAAATAAATGTCTCCGCAAAAATCTCGATTGTTATATACATAAAAAGAGTACTTAAGGCGTTGGGCGTTTCTTCGACTTGGCTCGCCCTTTCGCTGAGGGCTCTCCACTCCCGATTTCACTTCAGCTTCCACACTCCGCACTCCGGATCTCACTTCTGATTCACCTCTCAACTCCCGATCTCGGTTCGACTGTGACCTCACTTTTCCTGCTTCACTTTCTGATTCACGTCCGTAACTACGACCCGTACTTCGGATCTCGTTCTCTCGATTCGCAATCGTGACTCTTCCGAATCTCAATCGTTTCTCCCTCATCCGAATCTTGATCGTAACTAATTCACTTGAAGCCGGCTGCCCCTCATATACTCTGCTCAAACGGGGTGTTGGCCTTCGAGTCTACAGGGCAGCGTCCTCCAAGTTCGCCATTGGTTTAATCTTCTTCGTCTGTCTCGTCATTGGTTCCCGCGCCGATCTCGCTTTCTTGGTTGGACCAGCGCTTCGTCACCCTCGATCTCCTTCTCGGCCACGCCCCCGGCGACTTCCTCAGTCTTTCCGTCTCCTGGCCATGTGCAGAGCTCGGTCTTATGCACAATTTTTCCTTTATAGCGGCTCCCGTGCCTACGCCAGCCATAACTACTCCTTTTTTGTATAGTTCAATTTCTTTTTAAATTCTTTTATAATTAAATTTATTATCAAATTTATAATCAAACTTATAATTAAATTTATAATTAAATTTTATAATTAACTTTATAATTAAATTCTATAATTAATTTTTTTTTATAATTAAATTTCCAGTTAAATTTCTTTTAATTTCATTTCTTCTGTTGGTGCAGAAGATTATATTACATAGAAAAAAAAATCGTAAGTTAAACCAAAAGTAAAAAAAAACTAACAGGTATAGTCCTTACAAATCAATTTTTTTGACACCTTAATAATATTACATAGGCAGTATTTGAAACAAAAGAATACGGTCCACCCTTTCCACATATTTGAGCAAATAATCTATTCATATTAATTAAAAGCACTGACTCAGTGTCTCATTAAATTCGTTTCTCTTTTTGAGATCTAAAAGAAGGTTATTGATTTTAAAAATAATTAGGTATATCCTCTATATGTCTGTAGGAAAGGAATCCGTCAATAAAACATAAGTTAGCATATTTTTCCTAAACCCAAAACGATTCGATATTCACATAGAATTTAATAAATAACACAGTCTCGCTTATTACAAACTTATATCACTCTAACGATTAATTATAATTATTAAACATAGAGTAGGTATAATTTTACTGTCTATCAAAAATCATTACAGCACGCATAGAATAAACCACATTTGACTTAATATAAAAGGACATCTCGAGGTGTTTTCAATTTTGATTAAAACTAAATCATAACATTACGCAATTATTACAACTAAACAAAGTAGCCATTTTATCGACAATGTAATCTTACAAAAAAATTATAGATATATGTTTATTTTTCTTTAATTCAAAATTAATCCATTCCGGCATTTCACCAATTTGTATTCATTAATTGACAATTCCATTTTACACGGTTTTCAGATAAAAAATCTTTCAGCCTTTTGAAGATTAAAATCTTACTCTTAATTATATCTTTTAAAATAAAAGCTTTTTGAGGAGTCATTCAATAATAATTAATAATAACATTTGCCACAATATTTTAGGTACAGATATAAGAGATTATACTTACATTTTATTTTACATAGTTACAAGTTACATCGTCTATTATTCACCTATATGTATTTTCACATTACAATAAATTTTGATTAGAAGAGCAAAAAAAATAGCTATTACGAATATTAATACAAAAAAATAATCCTGATTCTACACAGTATATTTATATGATATTTTGTATTTATTTTATTAATTTATAGGTTTCTTACCTTCCATTGACTTTGTTTCCTTTTTTGTGTGTGTTAAATGATACATCAAGTCTGCGTGTGCCTATTGTCGTTGCGTAATTAATTGCTTTTTTTTGGGATCGCGGCGTCGTAATTACTCTCGCTTTCAAAGTTAAATTTACCTATACATCACACATAATATATCATCGATATATAATATATATTACTGGGGACATTAAATCGTTAGTTGAATTATTAAATTATTATATAACCGACACCTCTCCTCCCGATTATTGATAAATCATCTAGGAATTGAGTAATAGATTTCAAACGCCTAGGCCTAATCTTTTCTCTGTTCCCGCCAGCTGCTTGGTCAGATGGGATTTTCTCCCGATTCCCTTGGGACGATTTATTCGGAAATATTATTATATCGCCGGTTCCAGAAAAAAACCTCTGTAAACCAATTTACTGATAATTTAAAAATATTTTTCTGTGTCGGCAAACGTTTTATTGCACCGGCCGTCAGGAATTCTAAAATGTCCCAAAGTCCGGGCCCATTCGTAACTGCGATTACCTATTGTTTTCTAAAAGGTCGTCTAAGCCCTAAAATATACCCTCTATCATGGATCGGGTTTTATGATGCAGCCTGTTTGTCTCCCCGGGAAAGTTACCATTGACTGCTTTCTGACAGAGGACCGCAATTCTGACATCGCACGTGCGCCCATTCCTATTGTTAAAAGCGGTGCCGACAAGCTCTGCTGGTCGTAAAACTATGTTAATCGTATTCTTCCTTGCACGTACCAACAAAATATTATCTCTGAAAACCCAATTTTAATTTATTTTAAAGTCAGTTCCCCGACTTATTTATTTCTATTACGGTGGCCGGGCAAATCCTGTCTAGTGAAGCGACCATCTGTTAAAGCTATTATTGGAATGTGGATCCGCGTCACGTTTCGCCGTCGATTCTATGGGAATTAATCCTCCACGGTAGTGATAACTATATCAATTGCCTTATCCCTCACCTCTTTGATTAGGTCACGTGGTTTACGGTCGATCCCTAAATATAGACAAAAAAAAATAAAATATTATATATATATCTTGATATACCAGAGTAGGGGGGGTGAGGTCAGAGGGGTCAGAGGTGATATTAAATCACGGTGTGGTAAACCGGCCGGGAGATCTCAGATCTACGTATGCCGGCGGTTACGCCCTCCCCTAGGTACAATCAAAACGTCAGGTGACTGACTAGGACACTGATATCTCGAGGCGGGTGAAGGGATATAAAAATAATAAAATCGAAACAATTTTACAAGTCTCTATATTGGGCACTGTAGCAAATTAAATTACATGAAACATTAATCCTAACTTACATACGACGCAGCAAAGTGGTTACTAAATTAAAAATTGCATGAACCCTAATTTAGAGGGAGAGGACAAAATTATAAACAAAGAAAGAAAAAGGCAAAACACATAAAAAATCTGATCTTACTGCTAAAATGAATGGTGACGAGATTAAATTAACACTTCGGTAGAACCAGGTGGGCGGAGAAAAAGTCTTTAGATCGGGGTAACCTGTTTCGGAGAGTTCGGCAGGTGTCTTCTTCGTGGTGGGCGGCGGCTTCTGGCGTCGGCGTCGTCCTCTGACTGTGCAGGCTACGTCGGCGGCTTCTGACGTCGGCGTCGTGGCGGTCGGCAGCGAGACGTCGCTTCTTTTGTCACTGGGCGTCGCGGCGGTACACTGTGCGTCGCGGTTTCTGATACGTCGTTTCTGGCGTCGCGATGCCGATTCGGTGGTCGCTACCGTTCGGACTTACTTTCTTCGAGAGTTACCAGGGTATTCGGCCGGACCGATTTTACGGGTCAGGCTAGAGTTCCTGGTCTCTCCACCTTCAGCTTCTAACTTCAACTCCTAACTCCAACTTCAACTCAACTCCTAACTCAACTTCAACTGGTTTCTCGGCGGCTGGCTTCGCCTTATATTCTCTTCTCGCCGGCCTGAGGCGTGACCGACGGTGGAAAGGGGGCATCCCTTAGCTCCCTATTGGTCCGGATGATGTAGACCGTCTCCCGGTCGGGCCGCTCTTGATCCACCCTCGTCGTCCATTGGCTTCCTCTGGGTCCATCCCAGGCCCCGATGGACGTTACTGGTTACGGGACCCGGCGTCGCATATGTTACGCCCCCTATTGTTCTCCCAGTTTGCGGCTAATCTCGATGCTTTTCTGGTATGTAGGCCTAAACACTTTGTTATTTCACGAACGCTTTGTTCACTGTTCATATCCCTATCCCGTCACCAAAAACACATTGCAAAATGAATTAAACTTAAGGAAAATATTACAGTACAAATTGGCAAATGCGGAAAATTGAAAACACAAATTCGCATCAACACTTATTGCCCAAAATCAAACTGCTTACAATATACATACTTAATTAAATCGACACGCCAGATAGACATATTTTTATCGACCAGTTATTTCTACCATTATTGACTAATTACATGGGATTGACGCAGGGTTTCATTAGATCACAGTAAAATTCCTTGAGTATGCATTACAATATTAATCTTATCATTAAGTCGTCGGTTTGATTCTTACAGTAAGCCTCCCAATATTTAACGTTATTCATACATTACATCGTTATAGGTCAATCCTTATCATTAACATTGATTTAACGTCATTTATACATTACATCATTACAGGTCAATCCTTACCATTTACATTGATTTAACGCTATTTATACATTACATCATTACCGGTCAATCCTTATCACTTACATTTAAAATTTACCACTCCGCATATCCTCTTCCTTTCTTTTTCTTTTTAATTTTTTTTCTTTAACAATGACAACATGTACTTGATACTTAGTTTTATTTTTTAATTTTAGCTTAAATAAAACAAGCTATCGTACTTCTTAGTTGGACCAAACATACTTGTCAATATGTGACATAGAGATACAAAACGAAGGGCTAAAATTATACAGACATCGTGGCATTTCTTAGTGAATCAATTAACATAAAAACTTATTTACACGGGATACATGCTTCAAGCGGGTCCCCTAATGTTAATGTTCTGTATACATCTTTGTAATTTCTTTTGGGATTACAAAGTACATGAATTTGCATCAACGCCACTTTCCCGAAAGGAATGCTTACATATACTAACATAATCAAATTCGATAGACACTTTTTTTTTTCAAGAAATTATGTTAAACCTTATTACTAGAAGAAAAATTAAGAAAACTTGGCGTAAATTAATTAATGTAACATTATT